>JAMKCH010018089.1:0-22665 GCA_023653785.1 Ophioderma brevispina
CGCGTGGTAAACATAGAACCACGCCGCTTGGCACCCACTTTGAATGAGTTTAGCATTTAAGTTGGACTAACGTTGACTGACGAAATGTGTAAATCGGAAGCAGTTTGCGACTGGGTACAGGCCTTCAGAGTGTTAGTTTTTGGACTCGATGACAAGCAAGCTGGGCGTTTGTCTGATTGTGAATCCGATGCATGGTTCCTGGTATGGATTTTTGAAAATTTACGATTTTTTTTTCTCCACAACGACAAATATTTCCAGAAATCAAAAAGATGTACTAATTACATATTGATCAAAGAATTTTGGTATTTTTGTACAAGCAATTTGATCGCTAACAGCTCTCCAAAGAAGACAAATGGCAATGCATAAAGTGCCACCAAGAAACCAGCTTGCATGCAAACTTGAAATGGCAACCCTAATGCAGCATGGGGCTCACATGGCGGTGCTGTGCTTTTTGACAGTTGTGATGTAAAGATCAAAAATAGTTTGTATCTCAGTAAAATATGAAGTACGTAATATTTCATAACGAGGTATGGGCTTCGATGTAGGAATGTATTCTATTATAAATCCGCCGAAATTTCCCACTAGTTGATTTTAGACATTCGCCTTTATAGCAGGTCCCTCAATTGCTTCTTGGAGAAATTAATTACCATTAGGCAACGGTCATTATTTACACCAGGGGAATGCAAAATTCAATTCTTCGGCGAAAAATGTCGCATTCACCCGTCGCTTCCGTAAAAAAAAATCACATTCCACTGAAAGTTCATTGTTCCTCTCGCTTCTTGATGAAAAAAATCATATTCACTCTCTCGCTTACATTTTCTTCGATTCCCCAATTCCTACTTTCCCCTGGCGTAACTAATGCCCACGCCTTAGTTAATTTTAAAACATTTTCACGAGGGGTGGGGAGGAGGGTGGGATGGCACTCCAATATATAAAATTCTTAGGGGTTTAGGGCTAGCGATCTCAGACCAGAGGCATTTTGGTTGACATGTAAAAAAAATAGAGGGCTTTGGCGTGAGAGACAGCCAAATTGCCCATAATCGGGTGATTGGACGAAAATTTGCCAAAGTTATCAAAAAAATTTTTTGGGGGGGGGTCCGTTTTTCAATAAAATAGGGTTATTTGGGTAAGATTTTCAAATCCCCCCCCCAAAAAAAAAAAAAATAGTTGTCTTTGGGTGCGATGGTAAACATTTAAAAATATGGGGTCTTGGGAGACAATGATGCTGAAAACGGGGGTGTAACAGCCTTATATACCTTTTGCGCATTTTGACAAAAATATGTAAAATTAGGTCATGAAATACATATTTTCCAATCATGTGTACAAAGTTCTGTTTGTCAAAGGTTTGAGAAGAACCACAATTAAAATTACAGATTGATAGCTTGGTAAACTTCCCACAAAATGCAAAATTTCAGAAAAAATCTCAAATTTGCATATTTTTGCCACACTATGCAAATTAGGCCTATGCCAAATTTGATACAATCCTCTCTTCATATTTTGTTGGTAAAGGCCGATGCTGGTTCACTTCTCACAAAACTTGGCAGAGAAAAATCAACACTCTTTAAATTGTGCAATTTGGTTTAAAAATATGTTTTCATTAGGCATTAAGGGAGCATTATTGGGCTCACTTGGGTCATAAATTATGTCTGTTTAGTTATGAAAGATTCTGAAATTTTCAGATTGTTGGATTGTGATTTAAAAAAATACCAAAATTTTGCTCATTTTGGTCAAAATATGCTAATTAGGATAAAGTAAGCTATCGAATAGACTCTGTTGCTGCAATATTCTGTATATGAGTGTAGTAAGAGAAAAGTTGCGAATGAGATTGTGTAAAATCTATCTTAAAGTACATCTATATAAGAAAGAGTTTTGTCTTTTCCTTTCATTGAAAAACCACAATTTTAAACATTTTCCTCAAAAATGATTTAATTAAGGGGTTTAAATGGCGAGCCCCAAAAATGCTTGCAATAGTATGTAATCTGTAGGTACATTATTCAGGAACATACCCTCAAAAAATCAAGTGTTATACCTTTTTCGTTAAGATTTGTACATATTTTGTTGTTGAAAGATACGGGGCAATGGCAAAAAAGAAAATAAAAGACTTGACCCCCTTTGACACTTGGTCTCCAAATTACTGTTAGGTCGAGTAAAAAAATTGAATAACTTTGCAACGGAATGTCCGATTTCAAAAATTCAAAGTGGTCGAGTTGCGGAAGAGTCTCTCTTTCACATAAAGTACTTTAAATCCACGGATGCAGGACACTATTTTCACCTGAACGTGCCTAGCCATGTTGAATTATGCTCAAACGCGGTGGTGGTTTTGCTGTACGATGTGGTTAGCAAAGCCTGAATCGTCCCCAAATCAGTGTCTATTAGTGTGCGAAGTACTACTGCAGTTGTGTTTATGTTATGGTGATGCAGGAAGCAGTAAGTTTATATATACTGAAGACATGTGCTTCCCAGAAATTATATTGTTCACTGTTGTCACGAGTGTCATTGTGATACAAATTGACTCAAAACCATAATAGAATAACAGCTAACGTTTTTTTAGGAATCTACAACAACCAGTCCAAGTAGACGCATGGCCACAGAAGCCAAAAATGGGTACCCGCCAACACTGCCAGCTAACGCTACTTGCAAGCTTTGCTGAATCGGACCGGAGTTGCATTGAGCGGAAAGGTCGGTGAGAAGTTTTAAACACAGGGGCGCCGAAATTCGGGAAGAGGACGCGCGAGATTGTAGCGAGGGATTTCTTTCACTGCGCTTGTTGACGACTACACGAGCCCTTTGAAGAATTTGTAACGATGAGCGTAGAGGGACTACCCACGTTCCAGATAGAGTGACGAAAACCCACAAGTGGCAAGCGGTTTTGTTACGACAATAAGGGTAAATTCAATGTTTGTTAAGGCATCATCCGAAAAAAAAAAAAACGGAAATCAAGCGGGATTGGGACGATTGCTTGTACGTGACTGCAATCTGCTTGTTCAACATTTGAGAAAGAATGATAGCAACAAGAGGGTACGTGAAAGTAAACCCGCGTTTCCTTGTAGAGGGCAACCAATGAAGGCTTTCAAAGAGAGTGAGGAAAGTGATGAAAGTGAACGGAAGAGAAAAGTGGCGGACCTCCTTACTCAAAGGAGAGCTTCTCACGCATTGAAAGTGGTTACGGAAGTAGGCCTGGCTCCTATGATCCGAAGCGAAGATAATAAAAATGGTGATGTATTAGGAGATCTCGAGGTATCAAAAATCACTATCCCCACTAGCTTTTATAACAGAATTTCTAGAACAGTCCAGAAGCATTCAACACATTGCTATCTCTCAATAAAGCACAAGGGGAATTCGTGTTTTCCTTTGCCGGATGAAGTCTGAGGTACTTTCCCTATAGAAATCTGTTCTCCAGTTGAATAATTAATAATAATATTTCAATCACTAAAGAGGACACTATAACAATACCAAACCCCTCTCTCATATGGTCTATTCCTAACTCAAACAACATTAGTTTAATTTTTTTGAGTGACAATGTGCGAGAAGAAGCAAAAACACAATGTCCAATTTTCGCGCGTATGGAATAATTAAGTATTTAATCATGCAGCCACTTCTATATCGCCCCTACAAGGCACCAAGGATCACAGCGGCGTAACATTTGGTTTATAACAAATTTTGAAAGGGACAAAGCAACTTGCAAAAAGTCATCAACAAACCTGTGTTACAATGAGGAAATAAACATACTTCCCCATCCGCATATCAAAAATGAAAACACGAAGAGAGTGGGCTTCACGAGTTAGTAATAGACTAATATACAAATTTAAATCCAGAATTGCGTAGACCTAGAATAAATCCAGCAAGTAATCCACTGTGATATTGAACCTAGGACAATTGGGTGCAACGGCAAGCTCTTGACCATTTATAACCACCACACTCCTCTTTAAATGGAAATTAATGTTTGTGCGCATAATTCCTGAACCGATAGATATTTTCCAAATTTTTTTCAGACAGTTATAATAATGTCATGGTATCACATGTGCCACAGTTTCATGAAAGATTTTTTATGTGAAAAGTTGTTTTCTGAGGGTCCAGTGAAACCCACCCCATGCACCAACGGGTGTGCAAGCTACCCCGCCTGGACTTTAAGTGTTAATAATAAACCGTAGACCTGCCGATTGATTTAAATGAATATGTAATCGATTCTGCGATTTCTTTTGCAGCTTACTTCTACATTATGTTCAATAAAACATTGTAAATTTTGTCAAATTGGTGTTATTACAGAAGCCAAATCGCTTTGGGAAAACTGATGATTCCCAAAATATACCATATAATAATTCAAGCCGTCGTTTAATAGCCAGTTCAATTTCATGAGTAAAGCACGCTTATATGAGCTCTGCAGTGTCATCGAATATATGAGTGAAGGCGGATGGTTTAAAGGAATGGGCATATCTCGCCAAAAAATGCTGCAATGGACCATAACAGCCAGCATGAACTTTTCACAGTTTAAAAGACACAACTTCATAGTCCTTCAGCCACATTCCTTGACACATTGTTTCAGCGAACTGGATCCCGGAGTCTAGAATTAGGCTCTTAACAGACTTGAGCAATGCATGTAAAGAAATAAATTCTCATCAGCCCCAAGCATCATTGACGCAGAAATACAAGAAAGACAAGAAAAAACAGGTAAGTATATGACACGTGTCAATGTTTATGTCATTTGTAGTAAATCATATAATCACTAGAGAGTACTATGTCTATGTGGAATCAACAATTTCTTTCCAACCATGTCATGATAAACAATTGAGAAATAGCATGTTGTGAAGGAGATAACGGAACGAACGAGTGGCTTGTAACTATATAGTGGTTGAATGTTCAAGATTTATATATGCTTTAGCGTGCTCTTCAAAATAAACCGCTGTGGTCAGGGATCCTAAATAATCGGGATAGGACACTCGATCAAGAGAATGAGCGTTCTGCACATTGATCTGCATAAAATCTGTAGCTTATAGTCGCCAGTCGTTACGTGGCGCTATTACGCTGCGTCATCCCCCGGCTTACGTCATGAATACGTTTATGCATAAAATAAATTAGTAGCTTATCGAAAGTGGCGGCGCTATCACCATCGATTGGAAATTGTCTATGGGCATTTGTACACAAGTGTCACCCGCCTGGTGTGTCTTAGAACAAAGCTCAACCAACCGGTGTTCGCCAGTCCCGCCCGGTTCTTTCAGGCTGGGACTGATTTATATTGTATTCATGCACAACCCATTGCACACCAAAGAAAACGTGCATTGCTCCCCATCCAATATCTCTTTACAACAGAGGTCAATATTGTTGAATGTCTTTGCAGCTATTCCTACATTTTATTGTTTATTAGTCCTTAAGCCATCAGTAAATTATAGCCAAATGGGATCTGAAAGGGGGACAAAACGATACTTATTATTGGTTCAGCATCAGACACTATCCTTTACACAAAACATGCTGATAGCTTTTCTGGGATGGTAGCTATAACCAGGAAGGGGACAATCAAGGATTGCACAAAACCGGGTCAAAATTTTAAAATGATCCGGTCATGTTGAAACGTATCCACATTCATTGTCCAACCATAAGATTCCCAAAAGGTATAGTTTGTACTTCTACAACCAACGTTGGAATTAAGTGTTTTTTAAAAGAGCAAAAAAACAGTGCTTGCAAAATGATGATGGAGCTCAAAACGCTCAAAAACGTTCTAAAATGCCACCAAACAAAATTCGTGTTAAAGATGCGATATGGGGGAATAATAAATCCAATAAAGTTAGACACACAAGTTGGTAAGCTCTCAGCAAAAAACAAATCGCTTTGATACCTGCGCAAGTGTAACTTCCATTTTGTATCTTCTGCTTCATATTTTATTTTTTACTCTGGAAACATTTTTGAAATTGAATCGTTCCTAGTCTTAGGAGCAATTTCAAAGACATGCTGGTGGGCCATTGTCCCCAGAGATCAATGACTATTGTTGCGTTTTTCTTTGGCCATTTGCCCTGAACGTAATGTCAGAACATTAAATACATCTACGCTAAATGTTGTTCATGACATTTCAATAGCTGCACGATGTCTAGATTAATCGACCAAATTTGTAATTGGGGGAAAATCGCCTTGTACTGGCTCAGAATTCCAAACTTAGAAGAAAGTTGTTTGTGATTGTTGTGATCAAACGCAGGGTTCTCCTTTGCTTGTTATTCAAACACGATGATCGTGAAAGAAAGGAAAATTCGGCTAAACAAGAGCAGTTGATAGTGATTTCTATCGACAACGCGGCGGAAAGATACATCTATGGGTAGTCCGGACGGAATGCTGAAGGGCACATTGGTGAAGAGACAAACGCAGGTGAGTTGTATTTGACACAGTCAATTTTGTAAAAAAGTAGTGGTCACCCTTTCAAACAATGTTTACTATAGTAGATTTATCGAAAAGCGCGAGACCTCATTAAAAGTTTTAGGTCGTCCATTCGTCGTGATTTATTTTACGAGATCACGTGGAATTAACTCTTAAAGAGTTTCAATGAAAACAATTGGAAAAAATCACTCACTTATAAATGACCTTTTTGAGCAAAATGGAACATGTAAAATTTGAAGAGGGGGCGGAAAAGGAAAATGAAAAAAAAAAAAAAAAAAACCTGTAGAAAGTAAAGTAACTAACCTTTTTTCTTAAATTACCCTTATCCTCTTAGCCTATTACATTTAAGTTAAATCGTATCAATGCTTGTTTCGAGGACAGGAATATAACAAAATTAGAATGAATGGCAACAGTACGCTGTTTAGGGATGCGTGAAGCAACCGGCGGACATCATGGTATACCCAACACACTAGCATTCCAGAGGACACCTTTAATAGAGTTTATTCTCGGGAGACCGTTTTGGGACATTGGCATCCCATAAATATTGAGCTCATGGAATTGGCTTGATTTTGTACTTGTTTGGTCTTGTCCACATTTCAAGGAACACAGTTTGTGAAATGTCGGCTCTTAATTATCCTCTTTCGCGGATTCAATCACAAATAAACCAAAACGAAGGCGATTGAGGGCTGCCTCGGGGGTAAAGCAGGGTACTGTAGTAAAAGAGTGTGCGCTTCCGGAGAAAATTGTAATTTTTGCACGCAAGTATTTTTTTGCGTCATTGATAAATCATAAAATTGATGGAAGCACTTGCAACCCCTTAACCTCGTCTACCTGAGCCATTTTTTGTAACAAAATTGCCGAAGGGGGGGGGGTGGTTACCACACCCCGGTGATTTTTACGTTACTGAACACCCGATTCCTGTAAATTTGGTACCAAAGGATAGCTTAGAGTTTCTTCTTTCAATTGGTACCAAAATAGTACTAACATCCACATTATGACGTCAAATGACGTTCATAGGTTGAGGAAATTACGAAAATACTGAATATAGGGTGGAAAATTGATATTTCGCAAATTTCAGCGCCTCAAAAACCATATTATAGCTCTAAAAATGATGTCATTGAGATAAAAAAAACTATTCATTTACCAGCAAGTAGAGTCAAAAATAGCATGAAAATCTGATTTCCTAACCTTTTTGGCGAAAAATTGAATTTTTCATGTGGTGTCTATGGAATGGCATTTTTGCTGACCTGCAAACTTTATGACCGTTTTCATTGTGACGTAATGCTAGGGCATTGGTTATCATTTGGTATCAATGGTGAAAGAGGAGGACCATAGTATCTATTGGTACAAAATCAAGTTTCTCTGATGTTCCTGTGTTGTGTTGGCATGTTGGTACTTCTTTCGGAGGGGGTGGTTACACCCCCCAATCGATCAATTTGGGATCACCTGTATCTTACCTACCCCGGTGGGGTGTTTTGTTTTGGATTCTTACAGGAAGCTGGAACATGCACAATTGACACCTTACATTAAATAATTTGGCACCCCAAAAACGGGGGTTTCGCAAGCCGTGGGAAAAACCTGAAAATCTCATTCCTTCGATAGACTAGGGTTAAGGGGCCCCAGCTTGGGTGTCAGGTTATACATATATATACAGGGGTCAAATTTTAAAAGTTCCAATTGTTTGAAAAGCCCCCATGATGTTGGTCTGGTTACAAGGATTCCAAAAAGTATAGTTCAATCATTTACACTATCTAGGTTATAGTTCGGAGTTAACGGGGTAAAAACTGTAAAAATATTGAAAAGGTCACTTTTAGTGACATGGATTACCTTATTAAATTCCTAGTTTAGCTTGCCAATACGTTGCACTTATTCGCAGTTGGTTAATAACACACACTTAGCTATCAAAACTACAGTCACTTCGCATGTTTCATTCTATGAGCTGAAACAACAACTTTTCTTACACCACGTTTACAAAAGCACAATGGACAAACTTTTAACTTTTGACCCTCTGTACAAAGCAAACATTGACTTTTCCCATTTTTACAGTTTACCCCATAATTCCCAAACTATAAGCCATGGGTATAGTAAACGTCTACCTTTTTGGAATCCTTTTACCAGACAAATCCATGGTGTGTTTTCAACACAATTGGACACATGCTTCCATCAATGTTTTTGATATCAACGCATGAAGTACTTGGGCTACCAAAATTCAGTTTCTCCAGATTTGAACCTCACACGAGATCTGTCCACACAGTCCCCCCACTACGGCCATACATAGAAAAATGTACAAGTTGAGGCCTTTGACGATCTCAATAGAAGGGGCACACGTTGCACACTCGATTCAAGTTTCTTCTAACTATTATAGGTCAGTGCTTTTCGGCTAAAGTTGAAAACCCCGGTTCTCAACCATGTAATGCTGTGACACGCAGAAAAATTTGAGGCTGACGCGTTTTAATGTTGATTTTATGACATATGATACCAGGCGCTAAAGTATAGGCTATGCGCGTTCATTAGTATGTGGGCCGTTTGTGCATCTGATGGAGTGGGTTGAGCTTGGCCAATACCTAGTATAAATTACAAGCATTCCCAAGCACTAATGGTTCGCAGTTTAAAGTCTTACACCTATCAGGTAATCTTGAGTCAAATTAAGGGTGTACCGACCACATATTGATGACAATTATGCTTAATTTAGGCCCTCGTATCGTTAGCTGGATTTTCAAAAGACGCGCATATCGTGATCTAGCACTTTGTTTATTAGATACCCTTAAGAAAAAGTTTATTCCAAAAATTCAGTTGATAGTGCGTTTGATGCATATTGTATGAGCAAATGGTTGTATCCAAGTAAGAAGCAAGGATGAACTATGACTATTGTTGAGATTGTGCCAGCGGTTTACGTTTCATTGTGCTTACAAATTGAATTTAAATGCATACTAAATCAAACTACACTATTATTTTAGGAAAATCTACCCAACAACCAGTCCAAGAGACATGGTTCAGAACATCCAAAAACGGTTACACGCCACACGGCAGCTAACGCTACTTGCTGAAAATATGTCGAATCGACGGAGTGCATGGCTAAAGGTCATGAGGAATTTAAGAACGTGCCGAAATTTGCCGACAAGCGCACAAGATATAGCAAAGGAAGTTGTAATGTGAAGTAAACGGAAAACTCAAAAAAGTTAGTAACTGCAAACAAGCTGTGCGTAAGGAGGTCACCCCTATGAAGGCTTTCAAGGAGAAGATGGAAGTTGACAATGAAAGTTATTTCACAGGAGAGCTTCACAACCATTGGCAGTGGTTACATTCTGAGGTGGTGTAAATGAATTTTTAATTTTAAAATAGATATGATTAACCTGTAGTCTTTTTTGGGAATTCTAACCATATGTATCTTTAACGATGTTATGGACCCATAGTAAAACAAATCTTGAAGGTCATAGATGAGCTAAACTTCCCTTACAAAGCGTTGGAATAGAGATTAAACGCAGTATATATACTCGTAATAAAAACCAAATTATGTTAAATTTTGGGTTCCACATTAAGCAATGGTCTGTTGATTTCAATGACACACCACATTGTTTCTTATGTGATCGTAAAGGAAAAAGATTATTACGTCAAAGAAAGGTTGTAAATATATAAAAACAAATCAACCGTACGAATTATCTCAAACCGAGACAAATTGAGGAGACGTTTGCATAAGAAAATAATGGGCAGGGGGAGGGAAGCTGTGTTCGTCAAAAAAAAATGGGGGGGGTGCCCGGGGCCCTTCCCCCGACATATCTAATGTGTCTTACCAAGACGTTCCTGTTGTTAAGATTCATTGTGCTATTAAAAACTGAATTCATAAAACCATGAATTAAAACAAAATACTAATTTATTTTTTTACTTTAGGAAATCTACCAACCACAGTCAAGAGACGTCGTTCAGAAAACTCCAAAAAATGCTTACACGCCACACATGCAGCTAACACTACTAGCGAAGTATTTGCTTGAGTCGACCGGAGTCGACGAGCTACAGGGTCAGTGAGCGAATTTAAGAACAGTGCCCCGAAAATTCCGCCGACAAGACGCACAAGCAGGAAGTTTAGTAATAATGAAGTAGAGGGGTCTTCAAAAGTAGTAACAGCAAACAAGCGGTTCGCAAAAAGTCAGTCCTATGAAGGCTTTCAAGGAGAAGATGAGGACAAGTGGTTGACAATGATGAAAAGTAGTTCAGAGCGCTTCACAAGCATTGACAGTGGTTACGAAGTCGACCGGTCCACTATACGAAATACAAATACACATCACCGCAAACGGTTCTAACTATCGTCACTAGAGGAGCTCTATTTTTGCAGATCTGAGACTAAGGTATAAAATGCCACTCTCAGTTTATTTTTTCGGGATGCATATACAAACAACGGCCTCAATATTGAGAGAGTGATTTACCAAAATCGGCCAGCAGGCAGATCTCGCAGAATAGCTTTCAAAGATCTGGGGCGTCCACGCACTAGGTTTCAGAGACGGGGCGTTTTCCCACAGTGGTCCAGGAATGCATTAAAAAGGGTGCGCCAAACAACTCAAGGAACTCTCTTGGGAAAATCTTTTACATCTTTTTCATCGACGAGCACTTGGGGGTTTGAGGCCTGGCAGAATTCAAAAATTGTATTTAAAAAAAATAAAAAAAATAAAAAAAATAAAAAATTTTCAAGTTAAAATCCCGACCCCATCTATATACAATGACTGGACTGCATGGAATAGGGGTTGGTTGGCACCAATAGGATAGAGTGGAAAGCATTTTTGAATTCCATGGACTCATCAAAATACTCTTTTCTGATTGGTCCGATAAGATTTTTCAAACTTAAACTCGGACCCATGTATAATACAGTGGTGATTGCATTAGAATATTTTTTTCAGACCCAATCTTAAAAACGTATTCATATTAGAGTAGATGAATGATTACATAAGGAGTCCCTCACTACCCAGGTTGAAGTGATCTCCATGCATTAATTTTGAATTTTGTAACAATGCCTTTTTTGGGGAGCTACAAAAGGACAGATGGCGTTTGTTTGTTCCTTTTCCCTGCTCAAGTGTGTTGCAACGAACCCACGTTTTTCAGAGTTGGTTGGTACCTTTACAACAAAAAATGACACAGGGGTTTCCTTGGCTATGCCTCGTCCAACGGCATTGTCGATACGCCGAAGAGTGCCTTGCAAGGCGGTTGATAAAGTCGTCTGATTTCCTCCGGATTATCGCCAGAGAGACGGTCTGTAAAATCATCAGCAATCATCGAGAGGTGGGTCATTTGAGGCCACGAAAATCTCAAGGACGACCACGATTGAATACAGATGCGATGATCGCCGGCTGCTTAATCTGTGTAGTAGAGCCCGGAAAATGCCAACAATTCGTCTTCGTCGTTTGTGAGGAAGACACTATTGGTTAGCAAAACGGTCCCGCCAAAACTGTCAATCGGAGAATTGCTTCAAAATGGTTACCGAGCAAGACGAATGACAAATTGTCCACCCTTAACCGTTCACCACAGAGTTAATTGACTTCGCTGGGCAGGGAGCAAGAAGATTACAGACTCGGCACGGGGCGACATATTACCTTATGGTCGAGAGCCGCTACATCCTTGACCATGGAGATGCAAGACCAATGGTTTGTCGATACAGTGGTGAGAACCTCCGAGATGACTGTATTCAGGAATCGAATCAAGGTGGGCGACTCACATTATGGTATGGGCTGGTATTAATTATTGAGGAAAAACGTCACTGGTGTGCCAAGGGACACAGAGGCCGTCGTGTACCTGCCAATCAAGAAGGGTTTATGCAAACATTTTTCTGCTGGCAAGACGACAATGTCACGCCGCTGTAGTGATTAAATTTCTTTAGGCAGAGGAGGGAGGAGATGTACCATGGCCTTCTTGCTCCCCTAATTTGAACCCTATCGAGGCATGCGGGTTGGCTTAGGCCGAGCCATCGATTACAGGCACAATCTTCTACAAACACTACGGGCTTTACTGTTCAGCCTCTGACCGATGTGTGGGACCCTCTCTCTGCCCATTGACATATAAACAACCTTGTGGACAGTAGGCCGCGACGTCTTGACGCATGATTCGTTCAAAGGGTGGCCATACTCGATGTTAGTTACTGTTGACCTTTAAAACTTACTTTGAACATTTCGATGCATGTATTATAGAAATAATGACTGATGTGAACAACTTGTAACAAAATCCTTATTCGGCTGTTCAAATACCCCTTTTCCTTTCAGGCGAAGGACGCAGTTCGTAAAGGGTTACTTGTGGGCTAAGTCCATGGTGATATGTTCGGAGAGACTGATCAATCAAGTAGTTTGGCTATATTCACCCTAGATATCATAACTACTCGCACTGTACGGAATCATCCATAGAAATGGTAAAAAATTCTTTTATTCCAACTTTATGGCAACAGTGTCATGTATATATACACTGTTAGAAATCTTCGTAATTTATTTCACTAGTACTTGTTAGTAATGTTTGTAACTTTACAGATTTGTTACATTGTTCTTTGCGGTCCAATGGCCATTTCTTGTCGATTTTTAAATCTAAAAGTCCACTAACAAACGTATAATACTCCCTTCAATCGTTTTATAACATGAAACAATATATGGTTTTAGTCTGTTTTTAAAAATCCGTAAAATTACGTAATTTACTGACAGTTTTAGGATGCTCCAGAATGCATCAACTTTAGCGGAATTTATAAACACATAAAATCATGTTTAATATATTTTGGCTGTTATTCGCTCGTTTACTGCCAAGTATTATTGTTCTCCCTATTCTTGCATAGTTTATAGGACATATTCTGTAATATTTCTATTTCCCTTCAAACTCAAGAAAAGTCTGTGAAATCAGGATATTTTACCAATTTATAAATGTACAGTGTTGCTTATAGTGTACCGGGGAGCTTTGGTAAATTCAAATTTAAAAAAGGGATTTAATGAATTCGCTCTAAGTTTTAAGGTAGAATGGACGGTTATAGTTTTGTCATGGGTTTGTGTACACAGTTTCATGTACATATGCTGCTTGGTGCATGTTCTACTGCAAAAGTTCCGATGAGATTTCACGTAGTCATTCTGGTCTGTTCTACGCAGATAATAAAGCGTTGTTTTAAAAGATATTAAAGGCTATCATTGATTTGCTAAATCAGAATAAAAAAAAGATTTTGGCATGTCTGTAACAAGTCTGCATCCTAAAATACCCTGTAAGTGGATTGACTGAAACAGATAACAAAAATCAAATATAAGTCATTACTACGGTCACTTACTGCAACACCTACTCAACTGGCGATTCAATATCTTTGAACACGCTAATGTGAAATTCTACAGCAGACTTACCGTCACTTTAAAACTACTCATGCGAATTTCCAATATTGTGACTCACTTGGGGATCACTGATAGTGCCTTTTAAGAGAACGACATATGCGCTAATGTATAAAGTAGTGTTTTAGAAGGATTGTATTAATATCAAGTTCTACCTTCCTGCTATCGCTGTCGGATTAGGCATCTAACGGTCTTAAAATCTTCATTTTAACATTAAAGTCCCAGGAAATCAATGAATTGTTGTGGTAGTACAGGATCTAGACCAGCAATCATTCCATATTTGGGCTGTGATGACATCATTTTGTATACCATTATTTATCAGAGTGGTCAGAGAAAGGTCCAAACACTGGTAATGAATCTATTCCTGAACTGACTAAATCATATTTCACAATTATGTCACGCATTGTATTATTTTTTCTGGCCTGTTATTTCAATGGATGTCCACAAAGATTTGGATTAGGTTATCTCTCATTCCTGGACCTTTAAATAATGACCAGGAAACAGCTGACTTTGACTTTGAGAAGCATCTTTACTGATGTAATGGGTTAACACGGAAGAAGACATTAATTTTGTCCAGAATGGTCTACTTGCAAAAAAAAATGAATTGAAGGTCGTATAGATGAATTCTCTTTCCCTTAGACGAGCCAGAAACTGCCTATGTCCATTTTGGCATTTTTCGAGTACGAGCCATCCCATTGGATCATTGTGAGGCCTAAATATCAACTCTGAAACGTATAAGTAACATTACCCGGAAGAATTACTATTATTCCAGAATTTTCAAATACTGCTTATACTTGATTTCTTATTTTTGTAGCTCGTTCGTTCGTTCGTTCGTGTCCACAAGTCATTCGTAATGCTTGTGGTGGTGTCAGGATTTGTTCAACGTGTAAGCTGATCCGGGCCGCGATGTATCTGATACCACGCTCCTAACATGGCCCCCGTTTTTTTAAGCTGGGGGGCGGAGGGAACAGTCATGGTTTACACCCTACTCTTATTCGACACTGACTGCGATGTACATGTACAGTTGTGACTCTCTGTACACTGAACCGACGGCCTTAACTCCCTCCGAATGACGGGATGCTTTCATGATTTATTTGGCCCAATTCCAAGTGAACATGGAGGAGAGCGGTGTTCTGTATTAATCAATAGCTCGTATACAGATTAAATCCGGAAGTTTTTTGTAGCTATAATCAAACTTTAAAACTCACCTATCTCAAAATTCCATTTTTAGACATAGTCCAGTTCTGGCTCTAAAGGACGATCTATCCTGTTGAAAAATGTGTTTGTAATGTTTTACAGATATTTTTACAGATAATAGTCATTTATATGAATGTATAAATGACAAATTTTAATTTGTGAAATGGATTAGTATGGGAAATGACAATTTAATGAATGACAAATGTGTCATTGTCATTTTTGTGCATGTCAATGATGACTTAAATGACTAGTTTTTAGTGACTTATTACTAAGTGACCAAAAGCTGAAGGAGACCTGGGGTTCGTTCGCGAAAGCAGTCGTAAGACTGTCGTAGCCCTAGTTGCGACGTAAGTTACTACTATGATTTTTTACGCGTTCGTTAAACTTGGACGTAGGCTACGTGTGTTTTACGAGTAAGCCAGATTTACGATTAAAACTTCGTGTGGTCATGAGTACACGTAGCACACTCGTAGTGTGTAGGAAGTGACCAAGATCTGTCCGCTGTTCCCATTCCATCCATCTTGTTATCAATCTATCATGGCAACAGCATTTATAGTTCCAGAAAATGAAGGGAGAGGCAGTCCTAAACGCATAATAAGATATTTATAGCAACTCGCAGATCTCTTCTTTCAATAATATGTCCAATTATTCATATACAGTCAGATTGGCTGAATAATCAATGTAATTGCGCAATTGTAGCGAAATCGGTGCATGTATACATTAAGTTAACAAAAAACAGATTAAACTTGTTAAATCATTGTTTTCTGTAAGCAAGTCATTCCTATCCACACAGATTGGCCCAGGCCATCTATCCATGTCGCGCCAAGAAAAATGCAAGAAAGACGGAAAGAAAACCAAAAAAAGAAAGAAAGGAAAAAGATTAAAAAAAAAGAAATAAAGTAAAGTAACGGGAAATAGAATGAGAGAAAGAGGTATACAGATATGGATTACCTCTGATCCAGTTCGCTTAAAGGCTGACTCAGAGATTTCCCGAGAATGGCGTCCTAAATTTTCTAACAATTCGTATTTTTCCATATACAAAATGCCTGTCCACATAAGACGGATTTTTTGTTATACAGTAGGCCTATCCTATGGTACTGTTATTTTAACTACATCACTACGTTTCATTTCAATCTTTTGGTGGAATTGAGTAATTTTAGATGATTAATTAATACACACACACACACAAAAACATTTCAAAATATTGGAGTCAGCCTTAAAAAAGTGCACATTTATTCGTCATCTATTGACTCGTTCCGAGTTTTCGAATTCTTTACAAAATCAGTGCAAGTCTTCGCTAGTACTTGTATGGTCTTCTTCACTTGCTTAACAGAACCTGTTCCTGCTGGCTGCGGGCATTTACCTTGCCTGTAATATCATTTATCGCCTTTTGTTTTCGTTTAATTGGATTAGAGGCCTATAGACTTTTCATTTTTTGAAATAAAATATTTTTTTGTCTTTCCAACCTATAAGATTGACTCCTAATGAGGAAAAAATAGCCGCCCTCTTTGGTCCTGAAGCCATTTTCTTGTGCCGGTATAGGCCTATCTAATACCTATCGAAACTACACGCTAATAATAACCAGCCAATTTAACACGCGGTTCTCATCAGCCAGGAGGAATTCTAATAGGCGAGGGATATCAGTACTTAACCCTTTCAATAAGTCTGCACTAACCCCAAACCACACTTATGCTTCTAAAATCCATTATCGATATTACTAGAACACATTCAACACCGACTCGGACCTAATTGCACCCACGATGCACCCAAAAAGAAGACACGTAATAATGATCTTAAGTTTTTTTTTTGTTTTATGCGAAAAGTATTCCTACGACTGTCTACGTCGATTGTTCGCGAACGCACCGTTACGCACGTAAGTCAAAACTTGTAGAAATCGTACAAGCGCTCAGCAAAGTTACTTATACTACGATTCAAGTTTCGCGGACGAACCCCTGAGCGCTAGGGGAATCGGCTAAAGACCAAATGCACTTACGTAAAGTCACTTGATGGCAACACAAAAGAAGATCCGCTGCTCTAATCCGGTGTCGAAGTTTTTTTTTAGTCCGCCGGACTCAGAGTCACCTAACGGTAAAGAAAAGGGCGCTCGCTTCAGTTGACTCTTGACGAATATTAATTTCACGCTTTATTCCGTGTCGTCCTATGAAGCCCTGACTATGGCTCCCGGCGGACTATATCTCCTTTTACACCGGCTCTCCCGTGGTCGAATTTATTGAAAGTGGAATTTTAGTGAAGATTGGATGGGCTGACCAGATGGCATCACATTCTACCCTTTTATCTAGGTTAACTATAAAGTAGTTACTGTCCTCTCGTCCATATCGATCAAGGATATTGAGTCAGGAGTGAACGTTTTGTTAAAGGCGCGGGCGGGACTGTTTTGAGAACCAGTGTCATATATCAGTGTCCTGTGGACTGAGTGTCCTACCACCCATCTGTCCTATTGTGTTCTCCATTGAGTCTGTATGCATCATTTGGTTTAGCACTGTACCCAAAATGCCTCGTCTACAATGTCCCGTTTTATTCCGTACATGTTGCTAGGTAGCTAGGACACGCTCTCATGGGACACTCAGTTTCTTTACACCGTTTTTATTATTTATTTTGTTACATTCGTGCAATGTATACTTAGAAAGCAAATAGGAAAAAATAATTTATCAGCACTTCAAAAATTTTTTATTGAGCCATATTAATTGGCCATAATGAGGCTCTATCAGAAACGGTCGGAAAGCTTCATATAATTGGGAGGCCTTATGCAATGACGTCATCCTGTTTACTACAGGGCACTCGCAAAACGCTTCTATGAGATTTTGGCCCCCAATTTGCTCCTGGACTATACGGTCCAAGACTATATGCGGGTACCATATCTACTTGACCATATGCTCCTGGAGGTATTTCGGCCAAAATCTCATTGAAAGCCTTCTAGACGGCATAACACCGCAGCCGAGCTCAAGTGGCTGTAAGCCTGCAAAACTAAACGGGGATCCGTCTGCTCAATTCAGTCCCCGGTAAGGGTATTTAGCCGGCTGAATTTTTTTTCAGTTTTAGACTTAGGGACGCCATCTTTTCACATTCATGCGGGGACAATGGGAGAGTATTAATTATTAAAGACAATTAGCAGAATGTTCTCTTAAACAGGAAATTGTATTCTGTGGAATAACAAGCCAATGTTGGAAAAAATAAAGATTTGAATGACGTCAACGGCATTGATTGTTTATTATTTTGCCTTCGGGACCATTCAGGTAAAAATGACGTACGTATCCCTACATTGGAAAAAACCACCGATTATCGTCATCGTCATCGGTTTTTGAATCAGTAGGGAAAAGGTAAATGTTTGTACTGTTTTAACATAATAAACGGTGTCTTTTGAAAAAAATAATAGCAGCTTTGGGCAGATGGTCATGTACAGACCTTGATTTAACATAGTCGGATTTTATATATATCGGTCGCCCCCGAAAATCAAAATTTTTTTTTTTTTTGTTTTTTTTTTTCTGATACTGATACCTGACACGTGACCTGGTACCTGAATACGTTACACCAAACTATTCATCTCGTTACCGTTTATAACTACAATACGGCAAGCAGCAAGCATTCTGTATCTGCTCTGTTGTTCCCAGCGTATCGATCAAGATGTGAGACTATACATGTGGTTCTGTACAGGGAGGGTAGGACACGATTGCTCGATTTTGGGCATTGGGCTTTCCAAACGGTAATTTGGAAACTGCTAACATGCATGTCTATGCCCAGTCTCGGTCCAGTGACATTAACAAATCATCTCTTAAACCTTGTCAAAAGATCTTAGTTAATTATCATGATAAATAGAAAAAAAATATGAAGTTTACATAATCATGCTTCTGTTAAATTACCTGTGCATAACTCAAAACTCCAGAAACTTCCCCTGCAAAAGTAATTCTATCAAACATAAACCCTTGAACATACGCGCCATTGGGGCTACAGAGCTATCGCTCTGTAGCCATGCGCACCGATACATTTCCCAATATCAAACAGCCCTATATACTTATCATACACCCAAAAAACCATTGCCACTCCTGGGTACCCAAGTGGGACAAACTGACTAAACAGGTTTCGTCACAGCAGGATGTTGCTGATGTTGTTACTTTTTTGGAAACGTTGTTTCAGCGTGAGGTTGGGTGGTAATATATGCTAACTTAAATGATGGGAAATCGTGGTAAAAATGTTTCATTTAATAAAGCAAGCAATTTTTAGCTTCATGCTGATACCATTGTACAAACCATGTCCTATCTCTTAACATCTACAATATCTTTCCTCTAGTGGAAAGGGTCCAACTACAAACTCCTTAAATGTCAAGAGAAGAGTAATAATTTCCAGTGCAAGTCACTAAAAAGTTATTTTTTCTTTTAAAACTCAAAAACAAGTTGGGCCCTTCTTCCAATGAGGTATCGAATTGTATCCCTTGTGACCTGTAGAAGTAATGTTAAGGTCCATAATCATCAGCATTTGCTGCTTCACCACTGTTCATAATAGCGTCTAGCCGCGTCAAAGTTCCGTTGAATGTGTGCCTAGTGACCGCGTTTGTGAAGATGCCCGAGGCCTGACAATAGAACGAACGTATGGCCACCAAAAAAACACTCCAAATGGAACAAAAATGCACAGTATGTGACGTAAGCATGCAATATATCATTTATTATTACATGTGGACGATAATACTCCTATCAAATGACAAAGATCGACTTATGGAATGATACAACCGTGAATATAACACTGCCATCTCCTACCGCTAGCGTGATTAGTGACGGCGGTTAATATCTAAAAAAAAGGCGTTAGATATTTATCCCGAAGTGCCACTTACAGTGTTTACTGCTACCGGAGTTATGTTTTCTCGCCTTTATTGCGCTTTGCATAATTTGAACGTTCTGTAGTGTGAAATAATTTTCTGCATTCACTTAGTAAATAGAAAATATCTAAGGACTAAATGCTAGGTCAATTTGTCGTCACTGGGGACGAGTCAGGGACCATCAGCATCCAGTTGGAAACGCAGTGTCTGATCTAACTTCTGTATGATATATTCCCGGGAATAAATTTATAATGAGCTTTGAGACCAAATGAGCATTTCCTTAATAAAATGGGTTAGTTTTGCATATTCTAGAATGCCTTAACAATGAATTAAATCACAAACTGAAAGAATAAGCCGAAAACGCCGACTGTCTGCACGACACAAAAGCAAGCTATGTTTTTATAGTGTTGAGTCATCGAGCAAGTTTAAAACTTGACTTTCTTACTATTTGAAAACAAAACGTTTTACAACAATCATTTGAAACTTTAGAGAAATTTATATCCTAAACAAAATATTCGCCCCTTTAAAGGTGGTGTACCGATCTCTTTTAGACCTCCAGATTACAGGAAGTACTACGAATTTTGATATCAAATAAAAGGTCGGATTTTTCTCATTGTCGTCTTGAAATTTAGTCTTTAAATCATTCATTCCCAAAGATATAAAAAAAACCCGCCGTTTTAAGGTAACCATCAATGTTAGCACAGTATTTGAATAGGCTTTGCAATATGCATTATTGACGTTTGCATCAAAACCGCAAGTTTGTTTTTACCACGGTACTTGATGGGGAGTATGTGCAAGTGTCAGCTCTCCGATTTTAATCTGTTTTATCCATTCACCCGCCAAAAGGAAGGGATTCAATAGCGACCTAGATCGTAATCTTTCTGCCGCAATCGATGATCGGCGAGCATCATTACTGGGAATTTTTTGAAAATTCTTACACGAAACTTGTCAAAAGTGTAAAAGTATATTGCATATTACAACATGTTCCGGCTGTCTCCGGTGTGTAGTTTGTGACGTTTCGCATTAAAAAGCAGTGTTTGTACATCGTTAGGCGTTCAGCTTTAGTGCCCCAGAATGCCAAGTGTGAGAAATAAAGGATGAAAGTTTGCCTAAATTTGAACATGTTGACCGGGGGAGCGTTTGGATTTTCGTTGGGCCCCCATGCTCGTTCCAGGGGTTCTGAAACTGCCCCCTAACGGGACCAATATTCAGTTAAAATATACCCGGCCCCTAATGGGTGAAATTAAAGGTACAGCAATAATATGATCCTTAGGCATCAAAAAAAATGTGGTAGTGAAGTAACGGGCCCAGTGCCAAAAATAGGGTAGGGCGGGCGGCAGTTTTTTTTAATAATGCATTATGACATCACAAATCATCACACCTAGTCTATGTAAGTTATAAGATTGCTACTTTTTGACTCTATTATTGAAAATCTTAAAGAGAGTTGCAAAAGGTTTTTGAAAATCAATAAAAAAAATAAAAAAAATAAAAAAAATTTTATATCATATTTTGTACAGGGTATGCGATTTCAAAATTAGTGGGTGGGCGGGTTATCCAATCAACAATTTTTGTTGTGGCGTACTGTGCTATTTTAAATATATTCTCCATTAGTATTATTCTAGTTATATACATCTTTTGAAAATTTACTGAAAAATGTATCAACATCTTTACTTGTATTGCAAATTATTTTTCACTGTACTGCATTATTTCACCAAAAAGTATATATCATATTGTTTTTTTTTTTTTTTTCTGCCTTCTATGATGAACAAATTCAAGATTTGATTGAAGATTGAAGATAATTTGCAGTAAATTATGACTCTTGCGGGACCTGTTCTCAATACATGATACACATTTAAAATAGCCAATATACATGAAAAATTACACTTGTGCAACGCAAGCGAAAAAAAAAACACATAGGGTTATTGTGATGATATGTTTAGGTTAATTTTTCTATTTGTATATGAACCAGTCACAAATCACACTGCCATTTGTACCCCTAGCTGGGGAACTAGAACTTGATTATTGGGAATTTGATACCCCTAAGCGGTAGAGTCGTTCCGCATTTGCAGCTAGTCCTCTATTTTGGAACGAGCATGGGTTCCGCCCAAAATCCAAGACCCCCGGCGTGTTGTGCAGAATACTGTTTAGATAGAAGGTTCTTTTAACCAATCAGATGACAAGAATATATATTCGATATATAAAACAAATATTGCTGCTTTTTATTCGGAGCATGGTTGAAACTATAGGCCCTCGGTGATCTCGAAAACCATACTATGCCCTCGGCTTACGCCTCGGGACATAGTATGGTTGCGAGATACCTTGGGCCTATAGTTTCAACAATGCCCCCCATAGCAGCATATTGCTATACTATACAGCACTACGATACGATTTGGTGTCAAAGTGCATTTTTTTTGAGTCAGATTTTCAAAAAACTATTCTAAAAATTGTCAGCGAGTCGGAGTATTTTCAAATGGACAACCCCAAACATGTATCCGGCTTCCATGGGAATTTATATGGTCTGTAGACTTTTAATAGAAACTATTATTTGTTTGTTTCAATTAAAATGGTCAAGAAGAAACAAAATATTGGGTAACTGGTTCATGATCATGGAATTAGATAAAGCTGTGGTATCAAGCGTTTTGGGTTTTTCGTTTACAGAGACCCTCAAGCGCATTTAGGAAGAAAACAAAATACTGGGGATTTTGTGTGGTATTAAGTATTCACGGTATGCAAAAACATCACTTTATATTCATCTGACAGTGGTGTGACTCCCTTAACGGCAGAAAAAAACCTTTATTTTGACACCAAATTTTTATTCCTCTCCCAGGTACATAATAAGAAATAAACGGTTGTCGTTTAATGGAGATGTTCACCATCTTGGAAAATCGCGGTGTAAGTAAATTGCCATGACTTTCACAGTTCTGGAAATTGTCTGTTGAACCTCTGACCTAG
>JAMKCH010018090.1:0-23797 GCA_023653785.1 Ophioderma brevispina
ATGGATAGTACTTCAGTACAAAGTACTTATCCCCCAACAGATTCAGATGAAAAACATATAAACAACATTAAAGTATAAAGTATGTGAGATCTGACTTCAATGACAATAGCATTTGCAAAGCTAACGTGTCAAAAATTATAATTGCAAAGAGGTGAAAGAAAAGGCAAAATAACATTGGGCAGAAAAGGGGTGATGGCTTAAAGCAATGTTTAATAATAGTAGGGCTTCTTTTTACAGCATTCAGCAAGAGGAGCACCTCTGAGATGTTGGTGCTCCTCCACTATAAGTTGTATTTGAGAAATTACGCATAATGACAGAACATCTCTTAAGCAGGTCAACATAAATGCATTCTGTGGTGTTAGTCCTGTAAATTCCAAGCAGTAGTTCAGGAAAAAATCATCCTGATAAAATTTAAAGATTGTAGACCTTGGTAATGTTTGAATTGTGTGGTATGAGAAAATATTTAGACATAAAAAAATGCATATTTTATCCAGTCATTTTCTGATATTTTAAAAATAATTATGAAATGTTGCTTTATGCATTCTAATCAATAACATTGATATGCAAATTAAAAACAACACATTGACAGTTTCCTTTCAAAATCTGTACCAAGAGCATGCCAGGTGGAAGGTGGATTAATTCTGCATTGCCATCTTACCAAACTGACTCCAAGTAGATTTTATACTGGTTTAGGCTAGAAATTACAAAAACTGGCATTTCAGAATTATTTTTAAATATTAGAAAATGACAAAATGAGATGGTTATTTTGTTGTCTAAATATTGCTTCACAACACCAAATTCCTTTAACATTGGTGCAACGTTGTCCAAGTTGTGAAATAAGTTTTTGAAAGTTACTTTAAAAGTGGCACATTTCATTCTTGTTCCTTTAAATAAACACGGGAGCTACCAGCTGATATTATTTGTAACAGGAGCTTGTTTTCCACTCTAATGCTATTGCATATGCGATGACATAATGCATTAGAGGCCTTTGTTTGTTACAAATGTAACATTCACATGCAATATACATACTTGGATCAAGAGCTTGTTTGGGGGCCCCCTGGGTGCCAAACAGCATAGTCATATATGTGGGTATGAAAAGGTTCATAAAAGTAAAACAGTTAATTTCTTTACTGTGTAGTAATAATGTATCGTTTAACCTCATAGGAACACAATATTAAATTGTAGTTTATGCTGTAAATAGAATATGAAATTCATAATCCCCAGCAACTTTCGTCAGAAGGGATTTTAACATAGTTGATTCTGTCGTTGGTGATAACAATGTCTGTCTCTACCAACAGTTGCCAACAAGATGCTGTATCTCTGGTCCAATTCGCGCATTTTGCAATATGGTTTGCCACCAGCGTTTGACCTTGCCAGTCAAATTTTTACTGCAAGGGTCAACATTGCCATCCAACTTCATCGAATTAACATGCAAGTAGTGTGATTATTTGAAAACAGTGTGATCGAAAGGAAGCAAAGGGTTTACTTATTGTAAATAGCTATTTTAGTGTGCATTCGCATGCAACTGACCATTATTGACAACTAAATGATCAGTGATGTGTTCCTCTGTATTATTTGTACTACACGGTCTCTGGATATCTACTTTTTTCCAATGATGCATCAGGAAAAACTTCGTCTCCGAGGCAAGAATTGGCGGCACTGTATTGCCAAATGCGAGAATTTTTTTACTCTTGGCACAAGGGATTTCAGTAAATAACAATGTGTGATGTGAGATACAGATATGTAGGTCAAAGATTAAAGGTCATATCTGTAGTCATATCCACATGGATGCTGAAACTTCGGAGTTTCAAAACTTTGGAGTGTTGATCAGGTTTTCCAACTGTGTGGATGGATTTGGAGTTTTAAACTCCCAGAGTTTTATCAAGGTTTTATTCCCCTAAAACCTTACGAGTGAAGCTCTAACTCCGATAACACTCTGGAGTGTTTTGGGGTGTCGTGCCAGCTTCGTGACAGCTTCGGAGGACAGTGAGTAGAGGTGACCTCGTTGACAAATTCCTGTGTTTGAATGTCATGCGCGAAAGTCCACGGCTTCCAGTATGTTGACTTCCGGTCTACACTCCGATATGGGAAGTGGAGGAGAATGGTTAGGGGAATGATTTCAGAGTTTTGGCCATCATGTGGAGTTGTGGACACAACTTGGAGTAAAGTAAAATAATTGGATTGAATTTTAACCTCCTGAATTTCTAACCTTTGTACTTTTGTGACTATGTGAACATGGCTTCTGAAATGTGAAAATTGACTTTCATGTTGTCTGGTCTTTAATCCCTCTGAATTCTATGTAAAATCTCTTAACTTTCTCACAACTTTTCAAACAAGTTCAGGTATTGCTTTAATTACTCTTGCACATATTAACTGATTAACTTCATACTTGAACAAAAGAATCACTGGCTCAAGACTTGTTTGGACTGACACAATCTGACCTCTAATGACCCCATGTGACCTTTGACCCTTTTAGGTGTGTTTCCCTGCCAAAGGGATAAGACAGATTTTAACCTGCAGTATTTTTTGTGGGCCGCCAGCTATAGCTGGAGGACCACTTAGCAATCCGTTGTGCGTGTTGATGTGTGGATGTGTGTGTCACTAAAATGTTAAGTTTTTTTTTTTTTAATTGACCTCAATTGAAAAGTTGAAGTTCAATTGGAACCAAACTTCTGTCATAGGTGCACCATGGGATCCCTCATGTTGATAAGGTCAAAGGTCATGTGCCAAGGTCAAAGGTCATGTGAGGTCAAGTTGAAAAATAGGCTAAAATGTAAAATTGACCTCAATTGAAAACTTGAAGTTCAATTGGAACCAAACTGGTGTCATAGGTGCACCATGGGATCCCTCATATGTTGATGAGGTCAAAGGTCATGTGCCAAGGTCAAAGGTCATGGAGCGGCCCACAGCTTATATTCTTTGAATATAGCGAGCGCGAAAGCCGAGAACCGCGAAATTCTAGTTTTAATTAGTTCATCGTACAATATGTCGAGGGACAAAAGGTCCTAATGTTTTCAAATTTCAACTAAATTCAGTGTTTTTTTGTGCAAGAAATGTTAATAAGATGTGTAGTATGGTAATGCTGGTCTTGGCTGTTTGTTATTTTTTTTACCTAATACTCTTACATATGTAACAATGTTACGCACTGTATTTTTATTGTAATAATTTACAGAATTAAAACCATTTCCAGGTATCTGAAGCAAGCAATTGTTTACTACCCATATCCTCCTACATGGATAACAACTTTCCATATATAACTGTTGCCATAGTAACAACACTGTTGCATTCCCATGACCAATAAACATGTAATCAAAAGAGGCCAAAGAGTTTGACTTCCAAGAAGACTCGGGTACCACGCCACGTTCATTAAACTTAACTGCACCTTTCATTGCAGCAAGTCAAGATGCATGCGTAGCGCACATTAGACGTGAAATCAATTTCAGTTAATATCCGTGCACCTATTTGCGGGGATGTTTTATCCGGATTGAATTTTGCCAACTGACGCAATAATACCACACATCGGTAATAAAAGTATACATTATGAATGATTCCTGTCAGGTCGAGCAGCTCCGCTCCCACGATACGCAAACATATGGAGTAAAGCTCCTCAATTACCACCTCCTACTTAACTGATATTCTGAACATATGGCCAGGTTAGTGCGTTGCAGGCATAATCCAGGCAAAAGTAACAGGATGCCTGAATAAGTATTAATTAAGTAATTGAAAACAGCAATATATATTTTCTTAAGATAACATTATTCGAATTTGCCGTGTTGTGCTCTGCATGCCCGTGGGGAATTTTGATTTAAAAGAGAGCATTTTATATTTGACTACAATGAATCAATGGCGAGGATCATGGAGTACCTCCCACCCACCATCCTTATCATTGGCTCCTTGATATTCCTGCTTATGAAGTCTGGAATTGACTTGCAATTTACCTAAATGTCTCAGCCGTCACCTCCAGGGAGTGGGGAAAGCAAAAGCAAATTGCTATCAACCGGTGTCTGCTTTAATATGTAACATGTTCCTTTGCAGTAAGAAAAAACACATAGAAAGTGCGAGTGTAATTTGGTTTTTATCTTGGGGACTAGAAATGGGGATTGTCTTTCTGCTTGGTGGAAATTTTTTTGTAGTGGGTTATTAGACCACCTTAAAATTAACAAGGTTAGGGTAATTAGACCACTTTAAAATGAACAAGGTTAAGCTTAGCTATGTTGGCCTATGTAAGGTGAATGAACTCTGCTAATTAAAATATAAATTAAGAGGATCATCTTGGTCACAAATTTAAGACTAGTTGTAAGGAATATTCTACATTTATAAATTGATAGAATCAGCACATTACCATCACAATACCTCTATCTGTTTATCTGTCTGTTTACACTTGCCAAAATGTGTCTTGTTGCCAAACACTTGGGCCAATTGCAGTGAAAATCAGCCAGAGGAACCACTGACTCAAGGCCCATATGGGGTGTTCACAGTCACGTGGGCCGATTAAAGGGGCATTCTTTGAAAATCTATAAAATCCATCTTGTGTTACAAATCAAGTGCTAGAATCACTAGACTTAGAAGAACCACTGATCCAAAGCTCATATGGGGTGCTCACAGATTTTGGGTCAAAGGTCACATGGGCTGATTAAAGGGGCTTACTTTGAAAATCTATAAATTCGTTCTTGTGCCACAAGTCAAAATTGCTGTAATCACTAGACTTGGTCAGAAGAACCACAGACTCAAGGCCCATATGGGGTGGGGTGTTCACAGATTTGGGTCGAAGGTCATGGGGGCTGACTAAAGGGGCTTGCTTTGAAAATCTATAAATTCCTTGTGCCACAAATCAATTGCTATAATCACTAGACTTGGTCAGAAGAACCGCTGATCCAAGGCCCAAGGCGTTTTATCTTCACTTACATATAATTTTGCGCAGTTTTTGTGCCTGTTTCACTGTCAAAACAAATTTCTGTAGCTGTGATACTTTTGACTATCCATATCTCTCAAAGTTAAAATGACGATAAGGTATGTAATAGTTTCATTGTGATGATTTATTTTTTTTTATTTTCCTCTTGGCGTAATTACATTATACCCTTTATACATATGCCCTCTTAAAGTGATATGGATAAGAAACTTTCCTTAAAAAAAGTTCTACATGCATGCTAACTTCTTTTTGATTTTAAGTAGAATTTAAGTACAACAAAAATGAGGACTGTTTTGCCCAACAACATCTTGAGACAACACATGCAATGTAACATGTGAAAACATGACACAGGATATGGGTCAGGCATCCCCAAATGGTAATGGATTGGCCCGAGCAGGTGTAATAAAGTTCTGCAATACGCAAGAGCCCTACTCTATTGTCCCCTGTGGATGGATAAAACTAATGAAATTTATGTGAAATATATACACATTTTCCGATTGGCCTATTTCATGGCCGATTAATTTCCTAGAACTCAAGGTATTTTTTTAGTTTTGATGTTTGCGGCTCTTGTGAATCACAAATTTAACATTAGCCAAACATTGATATAGTGTTACGTCGTATCTTAAGAAATAATCAACAAACCAAACACAGCAATAGATTGCAGGCAGTTTTTACAAAGCATGGAGTGCAGTTAATTCAGGCAAAAACTCTCCTTTTTTTATTATGCTCATCAAAATCCTGCTATGATTTTTTTTGTAAAAGGAGGGATCGTGTGGTAGGGTCACATGTTGGTGACCTTGGGACCTCATGTACCTTTTGGCCAGTCAAACTGTTGACCCTAATTTATTGCATGCCGTATGAGTTCCGTAGGGTGTGGATGAGGTACTTGTGGAAAGGAAGGGCAGGTGGGTGACATATTGGTGACTTCATTGACCTTGGTGACCTCTATAACCTTTGGCCCCAATTCACAAACGGCGACGGCAGAAGACACGCCCGAGGTCCGGGCTGTATTTTTTTTGTAACCCTGTGCCTGCATGCCAACCCCACAAATGTATAGTTTAAATTATTCCAACACGCGACATTAGACGTGTGCACGTTAGGGATGGCTGAAGGATTCTGATGGCAAATATAACATGCTAAAGGAACATGAAACTCGGATGTGTGTCTGACAATTTGTATTTATTTACATCTTCATTTCTCATTTGTTAAGAAGTGTTGTTTTGACTAGAATACCTCAACAACAAGTGCATTTAACTTTTAAGAGTGCGGTTTTAAATAGAATACCTCCAACACCAAGTGCATGTTAATTTTTTTTATGTATTCCCGATCTCTATACATAATAGTCTAATCATGGGCAAAATAAAAAGGTTGCCTGGCAAAAAAAAGCTCTTAATATCTTTCAGATTTGCTTTTCCCTATAAAGGGGCCTCTGGCAAAAGGTTTGAACCGTCATTTTTGTGGGTCCGCTAGCGTAGCTGGAAGGCACAAAGTAACGTGTGGTTGCCCCGTTTTTTAAATTATGGTCTTGTATTGGTCATGTTATTTCGCATTTTATAGCATACCCTTATTTTAGTAGGAGATATACCCCTTTACTCTTTTTGGAGCCTTTTTGTGTTTGAAAATCCCCATAAAAAGTTTGGTCGCACCCACGAACATTTGGCGCTGGGGAACGGTCGGGGATCAATTTTCAGGAAGTTAATGGTATGCCCACTTTCATCCCTGAATGATGTATGATGGTTGGATTATGCATGTACAATGGATGTATGTCTCTCAACAATTTTACAAAAAAGGGATCTTGCCCAAAACGTAAAACTAAACATCTGGTACAATAATATATTCATAACATATCGGATGGGTCATAAAAAATGATTGTCCTGATGAATCCGATATGTTCAGGTATTGTGTGAAATTAGCATCCAATATTGTCATTATGTTTATACTCGGTAATAACCCTGACAACATTATAATGATGACAATGGTAGGAAGGTATCTAGTGGTTGGACAACGTGGCATTAAAGGATGCATATTAAGAGCTAATTAGATATTTTTCAGTATGTTGTTCCATTTGGTGTGTGGGTAGAAATGGATACTGTGAAGTTAATAAGGCAGACCACCATTTAATATTCCTTGAATATAGTTTGTGTTTGAATTAAAGATAGTCAATGAAAACTGCTCCATTCTAACGATTCAATTGAAAGGATTTCATTCACAGTAAAATTATAAGTGGGGTGACACATAAACAAGGTAGATGGTCTCTAAGTGTCCTCTAAATATGATCGCAATGCTCATTTTTTCTGAACTTTGCACTCTAAAAACAGATTAGTCCATTTGGCCTCACCAAAATTATTATTTAAATTTTTGACATACAAGTTTTGAATGAATGCAAATGAAAAATCAAATTTCACATCATATTTAAAACAAGGATAGGTAAATAAGTGACAAATATTGGTGGGCTTTCAGTACTGACTATTTTTCACATCAAAATGAAGGAAAACATTTTCCATATGTTCCACCCCTTTTAAAATTCTACAGGAAACCGATTCTTTTTATTGTGCCCTTGCCACTAACATTCCCAAATCCTAGGGTAAGAACAAAGATTTATTACATGTGACCTTTCAAGGGGGGGGTACTCTTGTGAAAATGAATAATTGTTTTAAAAAAAAGGTTGTAAATATAACCGTTATCATGTTTCACCCTTTTAGGTCCTTTGGCCCCTGCAACATGTTGTTTGAGGGGCCTATGTTATCATGCAGATGGATGAGCTGCCGAAAATTAATCCACTCTATCTACAATACTAACCCGAATAGTCAATGAACTTCTAATGTGGCTGGATAGAACATGATGAGGTCATGTTGTCTGTGATATTCTTATGGACAGGGTTATGAATATTAATGAACTCAGTTTGCACTATCAAGAATGGTGATTAAACCACAGATTTTGGGGCCATCTAATTACACACTGTATTAATTCTTGCTATGTTTCTCAGTTTTATATCTAAATCTGTGTTTAAGCTGTGACATCTTTTTTTTCTTAAGAACACTGGACCTGGGTTTTTTGGCATATTTAGAATGCTTACCAATTTATAGAAATCATCACACCTGCAGTGAATACCTGCAATATTGTATTCCATAATTGTCCCTTAAAAACTCAGAAATGATCTTAGGTCATCTACAAACCAATCCAGGGCAAATTTATATAAATTAGGAATCCTTAGAAATCTCCCTTTATCCCCGACTATCATTTTTGTGTCCATAGCATTGGATAGCTGAATGGAACCTCTACAGAATTTAAATTTTCCTTGGGCGTGTAAATCGTAATTTATGCACACACAAACAAATCTTCAATTGAAGAGGTTTTTAACATATTACAATAAAATTGACATATTTTCTTTTAAAATGTATTGCAAAAGGGCAATTTAACTGTACTTACTGAATAAAAAAGAAATTGCAGACTAAGACACACATTGTTTATGCAAATACAGACGCCTCAGAATGATCATCAGTGGTGAAAAATATTGACAGACTATTTTCAGTTTTGTTATCCTCATTTCAATGCATAATCGTTTTAATTTTGTCTTGGTAAAAATCAAAGTTCTGATGTTCGCTACAATGAATAAAGTGCCCTAAAGGTAGAAATTGGTATTAATACAGGTTTCAATATCAACACTTATATATTGCATTAAAATATCTTACATCATGCATGTATAAGTGTGCCCTAGGCCAAACTCTATAAGCAGAGATAGAAGAGGAAGTTCAAATGAGAATTCCCACATACTGTGAATTAGAATTTCTCGTCTATTTCCGTTCTCGTACCAGGATCGCTCAATCAACATCTATCCAATCTCTTCTCGCTAATAAGATAATGGGCAGATAGATAACAACTAAGACATAGCTCTAATATTGGCACTGCATTAGGGTTTGAAAATTCCCGGAATTTTCAGAGCGGAAAATTTCATGGAAATTTTGGGAATTAACGGGATTTATGGGAATTTTAGGAAATTTTCGGGAATTTTCAAAACAATCTTTTGGAATTGATACAAACTATCAGTCCTTTTGTTTCAGATTAGGATATTACTCTGAACAACTGAAATGCTACAGAAGAACAATACAATCAAAACAAGCACGTTTTAAACAGAAAATAACCATCAACTTCTTTAACAAAAACAATACTGTTGAGTCAATTTGTTTTCTTCTATGCTATCACTCACTGGTCTTTGTTAGTTTGTATCCTGTAAACCACCCCACCTTGAGTTTAGGGGGTGGGGGGGCATAAGCCCCCTGCTTAGAAGCCTATCACCCGCCAGCCCCCCCCCCCCAAAAAAATGACCGGACCATTTGTTCCAGTGTTATTGAAAGGGCCAATTCGCCACATCACAAAATGCAAATTCAAAGGGCCCTAACACAAAAATGTATTAATTGAATATGTTAAGTATAGTCCAACATAAACAAGAAAATCTTTCCAAACTTTTTGAAGGAGTGAACTTGGGGAATGCGAATGAGTTGACCCGACAATTTTGGCTAGATTTTTAAGCCAGAGCATCAGATGGCAGAAGCCTATCAATTGATGATATTCAAAGAGGACAATTTTTTGTGATCCCTTATTTACTTACAATGGAAAATACTATTATTTACAAATGGACTTGGTACAAAAAAATGTTGGTAATTAAGAACAAGGTGGTTCTCGAACCATAAGTCTTGCCTCTCTTTGTGATCGCAAAATGTTTAACACTTTATGATGGTGTTAAAAGGTCCTATAGGGGTCATGGGTGTCATTCTCTGAAGACACCCCATGAGTCAGTGGCTCTTCTGACGCAAGCTAGGCTGCAATTGGCTCACATTGTTTAGTCAAATAGAACAAATTAACTTTACCCTAACTGACAAACTGCCCCTTTAAATCAGACACATGAGCTGTGACCCAATCTGTTAACCCCCCCATATGGGTCACGTGGCAGCGTTAGTGATTCTGATTTGGTTTCCAATTCAATGTTACCTTTGAATCCATCTGCTTCATAACCCCCATATGGGTTTTTGGCAGTGGATCTTCTAAACCAAGATTGGTGAATTATAGCAATTATCTGTGACTGAAAAACAAATTCCTAGATTTTCGAAGATTGCCCCTTAATTGGCCCATCTGAACCCCGATATGAATCAAGCTTGGACCAAGGGTTCTTCTGACCTATTTTGGTTGAAAATGGCTCAAGAGTTGGGGCAGGAGAGAACAAATTACAACAACATTAACCCTCATGACAGACAGACATAAAGACTCACATGTATCTGTTTTAAACACTATAAATAAATATACTGTTTGAAACACTATTAACGCTAAGCATTTAAATCTTGCTATAACATATAGATATGGTTTATTCTGTTAACCAAACAGCTACAGTGTGGCACAAAGGATCACTTTGTCAGAAGTCCCTAAATTAGTTAATTTACTAATAGAAAACTTATACGATGAATATAGGTCCAAAGGAATGCCGTAATAATGAGATAAGTTATTACCGCCTCTTTTCTTTGGACATTAACTTATTAATAGTGTAATCGCCGGCGCAGCTGCAGTGCAGCTTACTACCTACCCACCCATCCCACCGCACGCACGCCCCCACCCACCTACTACCTACGCATTCACCCACGCCAGTGGTGTAGCCAGGATTTTGTTGACGAGGGGGCACAGATTTGTGAAGGTACCGAAACGTGCATTTATGACAAATTTTTTTCTCTCAGCTCGCTACACCTCCGGTTGACCAAATTTGGTTTAACCGTCGCCTCCAAATTCTGAAGGTGGGGGGAGAAAATTTTTGCGCAACGCAAGATACTAATAGCAGGGTAGTACTATGACCAATTAAGCACTTATTGGTAATCAATTTTTTCATGAAGTCTCTATCATCACCACCACGCGCTAAAACAAAACAGCTTACAGCTTTTAACAAATGTACCGACGGCCCATTATGTACCGACAAAACATCTCGTCGGGGGCACATGCCCCCCTGCCCCCCCGTCTCTCTGGTACCCACGGCACACACACACGCATACATCCATGCATACATACATACACACATATATATATAGACTGTACATACAAATAGGTTTCTTGGTCTTGCTCTGATCAAACAGATTTTTGACACTCTGTTTACACACTCGCACATAGGCACACACCTACACACATGCAACAGCCAGAGAGACAGGCACAGACTGGTATAACGGCATGGGCACACATACACACATACACACAGATGAAAGGTTTGTGATCCAAATTCAAGACATTTATTTTAAATTGAGAAACAAATATTTGGATTCACCAATTATAGGGGTAAAGATATACTAATACTATCGTACTGACCAGAATAATGAGCAGAAATTCTATTGATTGGGTGCATGCACTGGCTTATTATGGAAATACCAATTTTACATGTTGAAGAAATATGAAACCATTTTTTAAATGTACAGAAATGTTTACAGTTATCTTTATACTAGATCCTTGTAAAACTCTGGTCAAGCTATTGGATAATGCACATCTGTCTGACAAGAGGTACTGAGCTTGTTATCCAACAAACATGGGATGTGTCCTTGCTAAAAGGCCATGACCCTAGCTAGGCTAGCAAACAGGTATTGGCAGCACACTGACCACCCAGGTAAAACATTAGGCTGCAAATGCATCTCTCAAGGCTACATTATACAACAGCAGCTAGGACAAGTGATGCTGCTGAAAAAATGCCTACTAATTGTCACCTTGGAATCAGGCAAAATACAAAAAATACCCCCAAAACCAATTTGACTCCAAAATTTCAAAAAATTTTCATAGAAAGTCACTCAGCAATTTCAATACTTCAAACTGGATTTTCACGAGAATTTAACAAGATACAAAAGACTAGTTATTTTAGGTGCTGCCTTGACAGAAAATCTCTACTCGTGCTAAATCCCTATCTATTGATAGGCTGACGAGTGCCATGACTACAATCCTGAAAAAATGGTTAAAACATAATGCACGTCTCTTTGAAAATTGTTCCCCCTCTCTCCCTATTCAATGTTGAGCAACCTCATGTACTCAACATCCTTGCCACTTCGTCCCAACATTGATTGATAAGGGGTGAGAGGTAGGTTTGAAGACAAGTTCTCACCTTCCTTAAAAACTTGACCATCCTCAACACAACTACATCTGTAAAATAGACGCATATTTTAACACTGATGATTAGTGTTTCTACAACTTTTTTCCCGGGATTGTATAAAAAACGATACCGTTTACTAAATGGCCTGGTAGGCAGTATGTCATTCTTATTTCGGCACAAACAGTACGTAATGAAAGGAAGGCCTACAAACATGGTTTTTATTTTTTTCCTGGGGAAGAAATGTGAACTGTTTAAAACTTATTAATGCCAAAATTGAAAATCCCGAAAATTCCAATATTCCCGGGCCCTTCAAATTCCCGGAAAGTTCCGGGAAAGTTTCCAAAATTCACCGAAACTTCCACCACTTTGCACCCTAACTGAATTCAAAATATAATGGAAATGTATGCATTAAATATGTCATGAACAGGAAGAGAATTGGGATGTTGCATCCCATTTAAAGGTGCTTTTCTGATTTTGTCTATTGTTTTCTCTACTTGATGTGAGAGCCTTGCACTTGCCGCGTACGCCCCATCAAGTACCATGGGAAAAAAACATGCGTTTTTCTGGATTCGTGGTAACGAATCCCAACGCTTCATCTGGTGACACATTTCTGCTGTTAGAAGACACATTTTCGCTATTTTAATGTAAATACCTCCTGTCAGGCTCGATGTCGAGCTCACGAGCCAACACTTCAATGGAACCCAACCACTTCAATGGAAAACCCATGAAACCCAAAGCGATTATTAAAAAAAAAATGTTCAAAAACCATATTTGAGTGATAATTTAGCCCAATGCCCCCCATAATCCATATATTGTGTGTTCTTTAACGCAAATATGGTTGTTCTAACCAAATAGGGCGTGTTCTTTCTACGAAACCCGACTTTCCAAGTAGATTAAGATATTCACCGTTACTCCCCCGAGATCGCCTATACCTCGTGCAATTCCATCGGTTAGCATAGGAGGGTGTAATGTAAGTCAATGGAAGACCGTGGTGTTTTTTGTATAGAAATTTTTAGGAATTCCTGATGTCCAGCCCCCCCTAAATGACCTCGTCACATGATGCTAGTTCCCTGAAAATCAGTGGCATAGATCGGCATTGTAGCAGGTCCAAACAGTGATTGCGCCTGTTTTGCGTAAATAGCTAAACATAGAAGAGAAACTCTTGAATCTGATGCAGAAAAAAATGGCTCGTGTGTTTCGAATGACGAAAATGACTGGCAATAACCGCTTTTTCACGACCATTCTAGTGAAGCTTAGTGACGCCGGAGGCGATTTTATAGGCAGTGATTTCGTCATTTGAAACGCAAAATCGCTGTCAGGATATAATATATGCCCCGTAGGAGCCAGACTATCACGAGTCCATGTGATATCATCACATCGTGGATCGCTTGCACTGTGAGTGGGATTCTAATTGTATACGTTGTCATGGTTGTGGGCAAGCAACAAAATTGGCGTTTGCACGTTTCCATGAGTTCGTAAGGCTACGATGAGGTCAACTTGTAGAAAGGAGGGGACGGGGTGGGGTGACCTGTTGGGGACCTCATGTGCCCTTGGTGACCGCATTTGACCTTTGGCCGTTTCAAAATGTTAACTTTCCCGCAAGGCTTGTGTTGCAAGTTAATATCTGGAGTTCCGTAAGGCGTATAATTGATGTAACTGGTGGAAGGAAGCGGTAATACAAGATTCTCGACCGTGATTAATAGATTTTGGGCCTATTTAGGGCAAATTTACATATGCAAATGAGGCTAATTAAGATGGCAAAAAATCAGCGTAATCACTTATTTGTATAAATGGTACATCGGACATTGTAAAATTCCTTCACTTCGCAAAAACCCAAAAATTATGGTGTGGCCTCTTCTTTTCCATTTGACCTTCCGAATACATGCGGCTTAGGTGCAATGAGCTAATTAAATATCATAATTGCTGTATCGCTAAAACGGTACATCGGATATGCAAAATCCTTTGATCCTGAAAAACTGACTATACCTACACTTGTGTGTGAATCATATGAGGGGGCAGGGTGGGGTGTTGGGGCCGTGTGGGGTATGGTGGGGTGGTGTGGGAGAGGGTGGGATATGTTGTGGAGGTGGGCGGGTGGGGTGTCGTCTGGGTGGGGTGCGTTGGGGAGGGGTCGGTGTGTGCGGCGGGGGGGATCAGGTGTTTTACCTTGGTGACCCTATGTGACCTTGGTTACCCCATGTTACCTTGGTGACGTCATTTACATCACGTTACCTTGGTGACCTCACGTGACCTTGTGACCTCAGGTGACTTTGGTGACTCACCAAATGGACCTTTTGCCCATCCAAATAAGTTGGGGAGGGGTCGGGTTGGGTGCGACGGGAGGGGCGGGTGTGTCCGGGAGGGGAAGTGTGGGTGTGTTGGGAGCATGTTGGGTTGACCTCATGTCACCTTGTGACCCTGTGTGATCTTGTGTCCCTCATGTGACCCCACGTGACCTTGTGCGCTCATGTCACCTTGGTGACTCATGTCACCTTGGTGACCTCATGGTCCCTTGGTGACCTCATGTCACCTTGGTGAACTCATTTTCACCTTGGTGACCGTCATGTCACCTTCGACCCCCCTTCACAAACCAGCGATCGGCAGATGACACTATCGTCCAATGACCGTGACATATTTTTTTACTTGGCATTTTATTCAAAATACAAATTTGTCCTTAGTGTTGGCGCAGCGTATCTTCCCTCGCCTCACCAATGAGGTCTCTGGTTCGATCCCGGCAAGAGCTCGTTCTCTGTGGCTTATGTTAATTTGTTTCTGCGATCCATACTCGTTCTTCGGCAGTTTTTCTCCGGGCAATCCGGTTTCCTCCTGCTTCTAAAATCGAGCTTCTTGGCATAAATCTGGGTTCTGTATTATGGTTTCCGCTGATGTTCTGAGCGCCTTTCATTGCAGCGCACAGCGCTTGAGCAGTTTACTGGATCATGTCCGCGCGTAAAAATACAAAATTATTATTATTATTATATTATTCTTATTAGTGATAATACATTAATATTTGACAACAAAATATCAACCAGTTGGAGAAATTATTATCCCGATAGCCCACATGCATCACATTAAACTCAACCCAAAAATCACCCATTTTTTTAACAAAGGCTGCCCTTGGCCAAGGAAGTGCTTAATCCAGCTTCCCATATGGTCCATGGCAGTGTTAAGCATTATTATATATCAAAATACAAAAAACATTAGCTGTGTAAATATGCATAAGCCAGCTTCAATTTTCATCACACATTTTAATCAGTTCATCCATGGGTCCAGGGCAGTGTTAAAGGTATATTCATATTTATCATTTACCAAATACATGACATACCATACCATTCCATCATTACAAAATTAAAGGACGATTCTTTAATTCATTTATCAGTTACCAAATTAGTCATTCCCTTCAGGGTCCCGCATCCCAACACGGGCTGCAAAGTACCAACAGTCACAACCCACCAACCACAGTTGCCACGAATCCACACAGGCGGTGACCACTCTTGTTTATGGTATAAGCAATAGTGCATTTGTTTATATCTTGGTAATGAAATGGATTTGAGGCTCAAATTTCCAGGACAAATGAAAATACGGCCGTTGTCTCTGATATCAAAATCGATACTACTTCCGGTTAAATCAGGGGGCTCCCAAAAGACGATCGGAACATGCACCTTTAAGAAATGTAATTTCACCGTTCCAAATGATGGGAGGGGAGGACAGCAAAACAAAATATGGTGGAGACAAGGAAGTGGTTGTAAATATCATGCCCTTATGCTTATACTACGTGAATCAAAAAAATTGTGCAATGGTTGGCAGATTACCTTGACCTTGCTAAAGTCACTGAATCATAGATTTGTTGTTGGTTTATAAAGCAAATCTAATAGTACTTCCAAATGTTGAAAAAAGAAAGAAACCGATTAAAAAATAAGCCAGATATTACCAATTTTGTAACACACCCCTTTTCCTTCCCCTTCCAATGGTCTTTACACAGTTATGCAAGAATACGTCAATGTACGATATCCGGGGCATAGCATTAGGAAACGTAATGATGACCCATGCTATTTTTGGGGGGTTAAAATAACCTATGAATAGCCATAATCTCCTTCCTTGATCTTCAAAAAGAATTTACATGTTCACACAAAATCTCACTCACCGAATTAATCCTGAAGTGTAAATGAAGAGGGTTCATTCCCCCCCAACACATACGTTACACTGTAACCAGGTATAGATACACGTTATCCAATTAAATGGACTACACTCTGCAATATCCTAAACAATGGGAAGATCTTGTTTTCTTTCTCTGCAATCTAGTGATTGGTGTTTGGATTCGTCATATAGTTGGCACATTGGTATACCAATTCATTGATGAATCCGTAGTTGAAATAATCAAGACAATGTAGCATTAAGCATGACAAAGGCATCATGATACTTGATATGTGTACATTCCTCACAAACACAAGTTGTAATGTGTGTACAATTCCCCATAGAATGGGGGGCGAAAAACGGGGTGTGCGTACAAATTTGGTCATATCTGGCTTATTCTTTAATCGATTTCTTTCATTTTTTCAACATTAGGAAGTATATATATTAGCATGTGTTTTTATAAAAAGTACAAGCGTCTGAATCGTTGATATAGTGATTGCATTAAGGTCCAGATCATCTTTAATCCTTGCAACAATTTTTTTTGATTCACGTAGTCTATTGTTATGCATATATAAACAAAATATATAGAGTTGATGATTCTGGAACTCGGGCATTGGAATACTAACAGTAAAAACTTATAATTACATTATGACTTCACACATCTCTATATCATGTGCTTTAATTCTGTGAATGGCTGACGCAGAGATTTCCCGACCGAAGGGCGCCTCAATTTTCAACAAAGTGTTTGTTGCATGTACAAAAGCTGGTTCCAATCGAAGCACGGTGTAAAATGCTAAGCTCAAATCGAAGTCTTCATATAGAAAACACATCTTTTGTGTTTAAAAATTCCGGATCCAGAAATGTGTGTTTATGGCACGGTTATATACCATAATGTTTAGGTGCAATCAAATGAAAAATCCGATTCATCTCAAACTTTGGACTTGACATTCAGGTGATTCTATTTGACGTGTCTAGCTATTTTATGTAAGATATTAAAAAAATTATATTCAAAATCTCTGAGTCAGCCTTTCACAGAATAAGCACATGATAGCAAGTAGGTGTGAGGGTATAATGCAATTATGTCCCACTCGGGTATACGTATGGAAACAATTTTACTAACATATCAACTCTTACCAAAGCTCACATTCTTTGAGTATTATATTGCACCTTGGTGTCGGGTAACTTCATGCACTGCCGTATCAGGGTATCATTTTCCAATTAAGTATACGGTAGCCCTCACCATCAACTTGCAAAATGAGGTATTCATTTTCAACCACGTATGTTAAAGTAAGCTGGTTTCTTAACAAGTGTATATTGCTACTGTGAACAGACCTTTTCTTTTAACCTCTTGAAGTACTATCTGCTTTTAATACAGTGTTTCTGATTGGCTATCACGTCTGGTATCCTTCAATCACAGTCAGAATGCATGCTTAAAATATTACAGTCTAGGCCATTTATCAGCCGCTACCACCACCGACTATGCTTACCATGTTGGGTGAATGGTTCAAAAAATTGCATCAGTTCCTTCATTGGAACGTTGCATTCAAGGGGTTAATTTGCAATAAAAAAACTGTTGGCAGCCAAGGGAATCTTGGTATACTTGCATGTGAATGCAAGAAGGTTGTAAGTGCAATACTGCCATTTGTCAGATTCCCATCACATGTACTATTTTGCCAAATCTTTGGTGAGTGGCTTCTTGAAATGTTTCCTCAGGTGACTCTGTCACCTAAAGAACCATTTCACAAGAGTAACGGACTTAAGGTTGACCCAGAGATTTTGAAATACATTTTTGTGTGTAAAAAATGAAATAGTCAACTGGAAATAAAATAGTCACCTACAATGCCCATTCCCAAGTTTGAGATGAATCGATTTTTCGTGTTCATGCCGTAAACATTTATGTATGGAATAACAGTGCCATAGGATACTGTGTACAAACAAATCCGGGACCGGAATTTTATAACACGTTTTGATTTTCTATATGAAGGACTTTGATTTGAACTTAAACTATTTTCAAACAGTGATTAGTAGATGGACAACATTATGTAATAGCAAAAATGCCAGATGTGTTTGAAAATTGATGGCGCCCTCCTCGGAAATCTCTGAGTCAGCCTTTAAGAGTAAAGTGAGCGTATCCTATGCAAGTTTCAGCAGCTAGATGTATCATATGGCAGCTTATTTCACTTACGACCGTTTGCACTGGCATGACAAACTCAAGTTAAACATTTTGGCAGGCCCCATCATGTTTTCCCCGTTCAACCGTACCAATTGGCGTTAAGTGTTTCAGATACAGTGTGCCACGAGGACTGGAGTTTGTGCTTCTCCAGACGTCACTTACACTATTTGCAACCTTTTTAGCAACTTCCTGGCATTTAAGGTGGAGTTGAACATGATATAGCCTCATGTCCTTGAAGAGAAATCAAATGGACCTTGAATTTTTTGCATATTTGAGCAAAGCGTTATTCAGCACATGATGTGGGGTGGAGTGGTTACATGCTTACATTGTGTGATGGGATTGAAATCAACCAGTATTTTATTAATTGTCAACATTTTGAATTGATAGCAGCGCGGCCCTTCCTCCACCCAAAGTCTTGAATTATTCATTTGATCAAACCTTCAAAAATCTTCACAATCAATAGGCTTCGAGCTTGTTAAGTTTGTTGGTGGTAAATGTCAAAATTGTACTTCATAATTTTGCTCCGCGGTGTACCGAGCTGAACGGGGAATGGCGTTGGGAAGTGATAAGAGGGATGTCAAGAAATATCTTATGCTTTGTAGAACAAGATATGGGTAACATAGTTGAAATGACTATGTAATGCAGCTTCTCCTTACAAATTTGTATTCTGAATTCAAAACCTTTTAAAAAGGTGATTATGGTTTTAAATACCAAAAATTGGGCTTCACAAAATACTGATTTTGGGGTGATTAATATGTAGAGTCTGTTATTAGGTCATGTTATGGTACTTGTGCATTGATCTCTCTGTTTCATAAATCCTACAGTGGCATTCCTATATGTTCTGCTGCGTACACGTACCACTTCTGTCAAACAATTACACATGAAGAGCGCCGCTCATGTAATCTCGATTACTGAATGGGTCCTCTATTTGCGATACCGCTGGGGAGATTGTTTTGAAATTCTGTAGTGGGTGTTCATGACGTGCGAGAGACTTTTTTAGACCTGGTGGTCAAAATTATTTGCGCAATGATAATGGGAAAAATCCGGTATGTTCTCGGCTATCGGAAGCTGAAAACCGAATTTAAATAAAGACTTTCCATTGTGGAGTGTTGGGTTGTTTTTATGTCAGTAACGTTGCGCCATGAGTCAATCCAGTAAATTGAGGGTTGAAAAGGTACTCCTAATAATCGTAGATTATGCGCGATATAATGTGACTAGTGAGATGTACTATCTGTGTCGGTATTACTTAGATCATCCCTGAACCCATAGTGTCATCATTGCAAGGTGACATTTAATTCTAATAAGGTGACATAGCAAATAGGCATGGCTATTTTTCAGCAGTGGAACCGAGTTTGAACTGTGAAATGCAATGGGAGTATTCATTGCTGTCATAATTATATGCGTCGAACCATGTTTGTGGGCGCGGTCAAGCATGGTTTGCATGACACGTACAGACACTTACAATGTACACACATTCGATTGTGTGTATACTTAGGTCAGTCACCCGAATGTACTACACATGCGCGAATTGCCATCGGTGACCAGCGTCGGTGACTTGTCCCTAGAATCTTTTATACAGGCGTCAATGGAGAGCTTTGTTTGTGCCTAGTTGATGATATGCCTGATCTCTCTCTGTCCACATTTTGTAAATGCTTTTTCTCCTGCAATCTTAGCTAGATTTCCATGAAACTCTTGGGGGGAACAATTGGTGGGTGGGGGCATAGGTGCTGAAATGTTATCTATATTCTGTCCAGCCCGAAGTGCGACGTGGACGTCATGATGTACCGACTTTCAACACACGCATAGCTAAAGCACAAGCGCACTGCAACTGAAAGGAGGTACTGGGTATACACGTGCGTTGTCACTTCAGACAAGACAAAGTATGGGGATAATTAGGAAATATTGTTCGAAATGCTTCTACACCCCGTAATATTACAGGCTCCGCACATGTGTGTTACTTCCACAGCCAGTAATATTTTGGTGCTGTGGTTATGAGATGCAAGGTCAAAGTTTATCGGGAGGTTATATGAAGTCATTGTTGAACATGGAATAAAATGCCGATGTTCACTCCACAAAAATCTATATTACTAAAGACGTGTTTATTAAAGTTGTTCAGAGCGATTCCAGAGAAGTGGGTTCTTGTTCTTTGTTCAATTATAAGAGTTCAAATGTCATCAAGAGGTAATTTAAGGGCATTGTCCAAATTGCTGTTTATTACAGAAATGAGACAGACCTTTGGCAAACTTAATCATAGAAATCCATTACTAGGTTGATATCACTTAAAGTGACAGGAGATGATTTTTTTAGGATATGAATTTCTCTCAAATTTCACTGGATCGGTTGTAGACCACCTACCGAGAACGTTTGGAAGGTTTATTGGACAAACAGGTGCAAAAGAAAACCGCAAACCTTGTTTTGAACTTGCCTGCTATCGTAATCGTTACCCATAGAAAACCATGCTTTGACTTTCTGTCGTGCACGACAGAAACTACTAAATCATCATCTTATTACATAAAGACGGTGTATTCGGCTTATTCACTTCAGGTGTGATCTAATAATACATTGGTAAGCATTCCAAATATGTAAAAAACCATGTTTGAGAAAAATTGGGGGCGCTTCTTTCTGGAAATCTCCTCATGTCTCTTTAAGACTGTAGCAAGGGGGTCAAAAGTAATAATTTAAGGTCATTGTTCAAGAACACTTAAAATGCTTCAACCCACAAAACTGAATGGACATTTACCAAATGTGGTGACATTGGCTATGGCAAGATCACCAAAGATTTTCAAGGATAAGATGATGAATGTTCATTTCAAAACTAGCTTGAGTCTGTTATTGATGTAAAAACAAGTGTTTTTCCAAGAATCTAAGTATTTTGACAACTTTTTGTACAGCTGTAAGTATAATGAAATACTGGTATTGGTAATCAAACAAATGCACAAAACTTATTTCTGTTGATAGCACTGACGGGTTTACCGTAGTCACTGCATTGTTATCAATATAGCAAAGATGCACCCCTCTTGTATTTCCTCTAACAGAAGCCATACCACAAAGACTCACACTATTGTGCTTTTATTTTATATTGACAGAAAAGGAAAATACGTGGTAAACAACAGCGGCAGCTCTGACGATGAGGAAATAGAGCCACGTAGCACATCACGCCCCAGCAGCATGTACAGCGAGGATAGCAAAGACGGAGGTGCAAGCATAGACTCAGGGGGAGTTCCTGAGACTAAAACAGAAACCAAGACGGAGACAAAAACTGACATTAGTGCAGAATTGGCCTCGATTACTCGAGGAGCCGATCCTGAGAAACAGAGAAGGGCCAGGAGAATGACAAAGAAAGGACTCACAGTCAATCCTGATTACTTATAACATACGGTGATCGGGCTTGACATTCTGGGCCAAATACAAATGACTTTATGTGATGTGGAAAATGCTATTAACACATCAGCTTTTTGGTTAATTTGGGGCAAAATGAAGTATGGACAAAGAGCATTTTTCCCAGTCATGAATTTGTAAAACAAAGGCAAATTAACCAAACATGACATCCCAATTACAAACACACACATTATATGTACACTTGATAATTAATTAAAACACTCCTATATACATAGCAGCCAATAAGATAAAAGATTAGAATATGCAGAGTGCATTGATAGTGTCTCATTGCACTCCGCGTACTGCTCGCAGTGTTTTCGAATATGTATGCATTACGTAGGACTGGCTCATTTTCCTTGGAGGTGGATGCATTTATATTGTTTGTATTGCCTTATATTTTTACAGACAATTTTTTAAAAATAAAAATGATGAAATTTAATGGTTTATTAATTACATAAAAAATTGCATATTGTTGCTCGAGAAATTAGACAAATCACTGCACTTGCGCAATATGTTGATGCTTGTCCAATGCACTTGCCACTTCATGGCCTCGTGCATTAGATGCATCCACATCTCAGCATGCGTGCATTGATTTGTTTAATTTCTCAAGCAACAAGTAATATGCTTGTGAGAATTATCATTTTGAGCCAAATATTTTGAAAAAAAAGGAAAACTTGATTTCTTAGAAAACATTGCAATCTGCAGGTCACAGTGGTTCAAGATACTGGATTACAGTAGTTAATGACCTTTTAGATTTCATTTTTATGTGGGTACAGATGCATGATAGACAATGCCTAACTTTCCACACAAGAAGCAAGATATGGAAAGTTAGGCATTATGCATCTGCACCGGCATAAACATGAAAATCTAAAGGTCGTTAGTATATACGAGACCATGGCCAATAATATCGTAATCCACTTTACAAGATATGAATTGATGTTGATTTGAAACCATTGTGTGGGAATGAATTATCATATATTTGTGATCAGGGGACATGGTAGTACTAATCTTATCAATTAAAAACAGCTCCACAGGACACAGGCTTGATGTTATGAATTGAAAATTTTGATTCAAAGTATAAAAAAGTACCTTATTATCAACTTACCTTACGGAAGGAGCTTTGAGTGTTGTTTGATCAGTTGGAAGTAGGTGGCTTCTCAAATCACAACATCAGAAATGTAGGTAAGGTGCAAACATAAGATAGACTATGCATGGGGGACGGGCTTGAAATAGGAATTATAAGGTGTACAAGTAAACAAATATATTGCACAAATCATGTTTAAATTGTTCAGATCAAACTAGCACTAGTGCAGTCATGGAATATTAAAGACACTAACAGTGATTCACGGGAAAGAGTCATAATATTTGAAATTTGCAGGAATAGCATGAAAGTGAAGGATAAGTTGAAGGATTCTCGTAAGTTATTTATGCAACTGAAATATTTACAGAAAAGGAAGAAAACAGCATTGCTCAAAGATTGGAATCTCCATTCAATTGTGTGTTGCAGTAAGTGTCCGTACGGACAGTAATGACTAAAATATCCAATTTTGTCCTCATTAAGCTGCTTACAGTTGTATCACTTGCAGGGTATGTTAGGATAGCTGTACTAGTTAGACATGCAAAAATCTGAGTTTTGATTTGATGATTTACCAAATCACTGATAGTGCCTTTTAAAGTCAAGTCTGTCAAGGTGTGGAGTATGGATTTTAATGCAAAAGATGGTTGAACTTCATCATTTTCTAACACATCATCAAAGCCAAATTCACTCGCAAGTCGTAAAGTGAGCTTCTACCTGACAAGACCAGAATAAGTGAGAACAGAAAAGAACAGTTCAATGTCCTTGTGTCATTTCTTGTTATCTAATGATCCCTGAATTTGAGTAATCTTGGTACTCAAGGTTAATTAACCACAGTACTTGAAAATCCACACACATAGCAGGTGTAAAGGGCGGACATGATTCGCCGAGGATTCGGTTTTTATTGTGTGTGTGGATTTGGTGTCTTAGTGTATGTTACAGTGTTATGTGGGTAGAATGTCAAGTCTCATTTCGTAGTCTGGCGTTCATTCATTGTGTGATTATAAATGTTATTGGTTGGTA
>JAMKCH010018091.1:0-24465 GCA_023653785.1 Ophioderma brevispina
ACACCCCGAAGTAGACTGATGTCAACATCTTATTTCAACATTCTATTCTATTTTCTGGAACGTCAAATATGCTGAAAGCAACAGTACTATCCTAAATTTGCAGTACACCTGGATTGAATAATTCCACTTCTAACTAAGCAGTGCTTATAATTTGAAGAACTGAAACTGACTAAAGTTCTTTTAGGACTTTTCATTGTATATCTATCATTGACCATTCTCCACAACTTAAGGATGGCAGGGATAATGAAACTGCCGCTTCCTTCTTCCTTCACTTGCTCTGTACTGGGAGTAAGATCCTTTCTCGTTTTCGCACTCTGACCTGATATCTCTTGTATGAACAATTCTATTCTTGAACTTCACTTCCCTGAGACTGCACTGCTGCCTTGCGGAAGATAGCTTGTCTTGAAATGTTGGAACCAGATTGGATTGGTCTTGGTGGCCCATCACTCTGGTGGGTCCTGTAGGAGTGCGATGTGCTCGCTGAAAGTCGGGGACTCTGACGCGGGTCTAATTTAAAAGTCCCTGGACAAATCCTCAGGAAAACCGAATGCATCATGTGGTTGGGTTCACTACCTTCTGGAACATTATTTTTGTTTTTGTTTCAAAACAATTTTACTTTTTTATTCTATTTATTATTGCCATATTAAAAATACATCAAAATACAAAAATACAAATTCCTTCTGGAACCTTATAAGGTACCAATTATTCCGTCGCTACGGTTTTCCAAGGTCGTCTCTTTTTGTCCGCAGAGCGAGAAAGTTCTGTGTCCCATTTTCAAATGTACCTTATTTATGTCAATGTGAATCCAGCCCCTCTTTAATATCATAATCTCTGCTCTGGTGACTCGTATCAGTTCCTCAATCGGTCTTCGAACTTTGAAAACCAAAGTGGAGCTGTATCGTCACGATGGATTTGGTCTTGGCCTACTACAGAATATATACTAGTGGCTGCTTCCATGTCTTCCGAATTCGACAGACTCGCATCAGCGACTTGCCTTGTCTCAAATCCAAAGCTTTTTCGGGGCTTTATTTGGGTTCAGACGCTTGTTTTTCGCAGAACCTGGACTAGGGACGCCTCTTTTAGGTTTAGTGACAGTATTATGACGGGAACAGGTTAATACAGGGTGAAATGCTTTAAAAATGAATAGCGTGTGGCGGGGTCCGTCTACCTATCTGGCGGCGCTCATCACTAATCTGTTATGGGGGGGGGGGGGCGAGTGAATGATGTTTTTTTTTCTTGTATTCTCCTCACTTAAAAAGCCTAAGAAATGTTGAACTTTTGTAAAAAATTTGACCTTTTTAAGGAAGTGTATTACGTTTTCCACAAATTTCTCAAGCAACCAAGCAATCTATTTAAATATTGATCAGAGTGGCATAGTCCTTATTTCCGACCACAAAAATATATAAACTTTCAATCGGATACATCTTAGTCAATGCGAGATGTGAAGAAAATGGTCCAAATGTTTACTCCGTTATTGTGGTATTACTTTTATCGTTTATTACTTGACTGCATTTTAGTTAACATCACAACTATAATTTTGGCCATAGAATGATATTGTGTCAATTTAAATGTATCTTTAGAATAAAATATAAAAAGGTAATTTTAATATTTGTTTTAGTATACAGGTCTAATTTTCAGGCAGAATTCACTACCAAAGATAACGTAAGAACATACAAATTGGAGCATATTTCCTGAGTTCAATTAGCTACTCAACTTTACTTCGTAGCAAATAAAAATTGTTTCCCAGCAACCTCTCTGATAATGTCATCAGTGGCATGTTTGTTTGATTAAATTTTGATAACGTATAAAGCCCTATTCTTTTGCTGTACAAATGGCTTGTGTGCATCATGTGCAGAAACATAAGAAGTGTTTGTTGGCAATATTATTTTCACGTAATACTTAAATGTTTAAAACATAAAACATACAATTTTGAGACAATTTTTTTTGGTGTGTCAGATTCTTGGCGATTTTGGCTCCGAATTCATGCTCCAGGAGAAGGTATTTTCAACTCGTCACATAGCGGCGCTATTCATTATTATGTGCGCGATTTATTCCGTTAATGTTTAAATTGAAATAACTAAAAAACGACTTCCCTGCCCGGCTCGGTTTGCGTGGCGTGTTCGTGGGCGTTCGTCTTGTTTCTTAAGGCGTGTGTTCTAATCTCACTCCAGGAACAAATTTATTTATGATTTTATTTGTATTTTAGAGTTGGAGATGTGAAATTCATAAAAACTTCAGAGTTTGATTGAATGAAAATATTGAAGCTGCCTTATGCAGATAATAAGACTGGTCCTTGTCCTGGAGCATGAATTCGGGCCACAATCTCCGACGTGCGGTGTGGTCCTCCCTCCGAATGCACCGTTTTTCAGAAAATCGCCTACTAGTATATTCTTTTCTATTTTGTAATTCCTTACAGCCCCACATTTCCCAATCTACATGTAATTACGGTCATCTAAATCCCCCAAAAAATAAACTCTATTTACAGCACGTTCAAGTTAAAGCCATCAACAGCACATTTCTTGAAGAACGCCCAATTCTCCAAAAAAATTGAGATTTTTACAGGTTGTATTGATAACAGCTATTAAATTATACCTGTGAATGGTTATGGTTAAGCTCGAAATGTCTACATGTTTCGCACGAAGGAGTTTTTTGAAGGATAATAATTCAACGGCTGCTGGAAACGGCCTCCCAGGATATGAAATAGCCATAATGACAAATAATGGAGAAATAGCGCCATGCACGTGTCTACGCTCAACCCAGTAGTTGCTTTATTGGTTCAAGCCAGTCAAGTTAGAGGTCATTTTCTTGAGGTGGCATTATTTTCATCTGGACGGACATATCCTAATAGCATTTCCATCTCGGCCGTTCACGGCCGACCAGAGATTTCCCGTGAGGGCGCACTCAATTTCAAACAATCATGTTTTTTGCATATGCATATGCTTGTCCATACTATCCTGTGTGAAATAACTAAGCTCAAAACAAGTCCTCATATAGAAAATCACAACTTTTTAAAATTCCGTCTCCGGAATTTTTGATATCCACAGTATCCATGACACTGTTATCATGGCTCGAAAAAAGTGGTGAATTTGGAGCGCCTTCCCAGAAAAAACGAAAGTTGACCATTTTGAGGAAACTTGCCATTTGGAGGAATTTACACATAAGATATAGTGGGAAATCTGTGACAAATGCGCTATCTTCCAGAAAGTACATTTTTTCAAGCCCTGACTGTTATCCTTTTTAAATGTTTACTGCATGAAACGAACATCCGTTTCATCTCTAATTTTGAATTACGCCTTTTTAGATGACTATCTTTAGTTCTAGATCATATTTTATTACTACATCAAAACTTATAATTTCTAAATCTCTGATTCAGCCTTCAATCTGGATCCCCAATTCTAATTACAACTTCGCTTAGTTTTATGATACGCATTTTTTAGCATCCTCATTCGCAGGTATAGTTTCCTATACAATTACCAACATGACTGTGCAAAAATATCAAATTTTGAAAATTGGGGGCGCTCTTCAAAAAATGTGCTGTTATTGCTTTAAGTCAAATTGGGCTGATTTTATCCCATTTGCAACATTTTTGGATTATAACTAACTTTGTCCACAGCAAAAGCACACTTATTCAACCCTCGTCTTACCAAAAGGGGGGGGGGGGGTTATAAAGGTATAACATTCAGGTCCGATACAAAAAAGTTTTCCTCTATTCACCGCCCCTCTCCGAGCACACTGTTTCCTCAACATCCCCTCATTATACCCCCCTTCATTTAGGAATATGGAATATTCTGCACTGGCAAGTGTGTTGATGCACTTCATTTCTTGAAATAACTTGCCTCAAAATTCTTCTAAAGATCACCTGGAAAGACTTAAACACGCAACATATTCAATTTATAGCCGAAAATACTGCTCCCTCTAACCAAAACCGTTGACAGAAGTTCAATTTCCACTCACAATGCAATTACGCTTGTACCTATACCCCAATATACGCGCACACTTGTAGTCTTCTGCCCACAATTCTTTGGACCCACAAAAGTAGACCAATTTTAATATGAAAATATTAATATTTTAATATAAAATTTTAAATTCTTTGAAACAAGAGTAGGTAAAATTCTTTTAAACAATTTCATTTGAATCGGTGTCGTTGTTGTCGTCTAAATAACCATGCATTATTGTAGTACAGGGAACCTTTACGTCGTTTTTTGACATTGGTGGTCGGCACGACGTAAAGGCCAATAATGCATTGAAAAGCCGTAGCAATCAAGCACTGTATAAAGTGTATCTTGCCGACGCAGTGCTGCGTCGGAAGTCAATTACACTAAGAAAAATAACCCTAATGGCCGCAGTATTTATCATGCACCTACTTGTACTTGTTATTTATGTCCTGCAATTCTGTTTCTTCGATGAAAATAAATATTAAGTCTGTATTTTGGAGATATTCTTGTCGGGATTCGTGCTACACGATTTGACTTATGTAATGTCGTTATACTAGAAATGAGGGTGATTCGTAAATGTGAAATGCAAAAGATTGATAATGACTCGTCTGACATGCCCGAAATTTCGTTGTTGTCGTCTAAATAACCAGCATTATTGTTTTTCATAAAGAGGAAAAGCTTGCTTATTTTGACGTCAAATTGCGCAAGACCAAATAACCTCATCCCCCGGCTTGCGCTATCTTTAAATATTGTTGTATTGTCCTTAAGGATGGTGCGTACGGCTACGACAAACACTCTGGGCTATTTTACCCCCGTATACGGCTACGACCCACCCTGGGGGTTAGGTAGCCGTATTACGGCTTACTTGAACACTTCGTTTTAAATCAGACTCAAGTTCTGATAATGATCGCTATTTACTCAGTTCCCCCACCCGGGTTCTGACTCAGTTTTCGGGTGAAAACTATGATTATTACACTAATGAATATTCATTGAACATATCACGCTATCTCATTGGCTGATTTCCTATTTACGCGAACTATTTCCATAGGGAAATAGATTTGAAATGTTCCTACAACCCTCGTCCCCAGAGTCACGTGCGGTTGTAATAAAAACAAATACTACATGATTTAGATCGGGGAAATAGGGCACACTAGTTCCTTGGTACTGGCTAAGGCCTATCACCCTCACCCTTCGGTTCGGCGGTGATAGGCCCGTAGCAAGTACCGGGGAAATGTGTCTCTGTGCCCTATTTCCCTCTAACCATGCAGTTATTTCGATATTATCGACCAAATTGCTATCGACAGATAGTTAACTGTAGTGTAAAGATGGGTAATGATGATTTTCAGTTTTTTAGAACTATTTTGTTTTTCAAAGTCATAGTGATAGGGCCTTATGGTGGGTTATAATTCGTCGCGGTTACACACTTTCGCGTCGCTAGTCTTGCGAACATGTTGTTTTTTTTTGTGTTCAGGAACGACGTAGGTTTATGCATTTGACGCGAAAAGAATGTGTGAAAAAAGTAGAGAACGACGACCGTTCTGCCCTGATTGATGAAGTTATGAAAAACCCACCATCGGTTTTCAACCCTCCTGAGTGAAAACTCGTTTTTGCATTAAAATGTGTTTTATTGCCGAGCGGCCTAAACTTTGTTTGTCAATATGTCAAGCCAATTACACTCATGAATATTAGAATAAAATCATGCTTTCCTACAACCTCGTTCCCAAAGGTCACTCTTGGTGAGTGTAATAAAACAATACTACTTTAAGGTTCGTGGTGATAAGCCCGTAGCACGTACTCGGGAAAATAGGTTGTTGCCCTATTTCCTATAACCATGTAGTATTGGTATATTATAATTAAATCATGTTTTAATTGCCTTTACCACAAACAGGGCCCGTCCCGGGCGGGGGCAGTCATATGTAGTGACGGGATGTGGACGGATTGACTTTCAAGTAGGGGGCATTCGCGGGAACTTAAGGGAAAAAAAAAAGGGGGGGTTAATTTGGTGAGGAGGATGCAAAACTGGGGGTCAATCACTGAGCCTTCATTCATTTGTGAAAAAAAGGGGGGTCATTCTCGGGGTCAATCACTGAGGCCTCTCACATTTTGTGAAAAAAAAGGGGTCATGCTCGGGCAAATTCTAACCATTCAACCCCAGTGATATTGTTATACATTAAACAAAGGGCTTTCGGTGAGAGCATTGTGCACTAGAAATAGGGGGTCATTCAGTGACAGTTGATTTTAAAAATGGGAGGCATCAATTGAGAGTAAAGAAAAAAGGGGGTCTTTCAGTGACAGGTTAAAAAAGGGTCTTTCATTGACAGCAGGTTTAAAAAAAGGGGGTCTTTCATTGACAGCAGGTTTAAAAAAAGGGGGTCAATAGTGCCGCACATCCCCGTCACCTATTTTAGGGAGTGCCCCCTCCCCCCGGGCCGGGACAAGTGTACTCTAAACCATGAGGCCAAAAATTAAAAACAAAATGTTACATGCACAACTTTGTGCGATTCGGTGGAACTTTTGGAGACATTTTGGCGCCTGACTCGTATCATACACTCCAGAAATTAATTTATTGTATCGACTCAATAAATTAAGTGTAACCACGGGCGGATCCAGGAATCAAGGTTAAATCCAGGCCCTGGTTTAATCAATAGCACCGTCTAATTTTAGGATTCCTTGGCCGCCACCGACTGACTAAGACTGGATTTCCATCCATAACAGAAAAAAAAAAAAAAAAAAAAAGAAAAATAACCCTAATGGCCGCAGTATTTATCATGCACCTACTTGTACTTGTTATTTATCTCCTGCAATTCTGTTTCTTCGATGAAGATAAATATTAAGTCTGTATTTTGGAGATATTCTTGTCGGGATTCGTGCTACACGATTTGACTTATGTAATGTCGTTATACTAGAAATGAGGGTGATTCGTGTATGTGAAATGCAAAAGATTGATAATGACTCGTCTGACGTGCCCGAAATTTCAGTATGACTCCGTTGTACTAGACTCGTATCATACACTCCAGAAATTAATTTATTGTATCGACTCAATAAATTAAGTGTAACCACGGGCGGATCCAGGAATCAAGGTTAAATCCAGGCCCTGGTTTAATCAATAGCACCGTCTAATTTTAGGATTCCTTGGCCGCCACCGACTGACTAAGACTGGATTTCCATCCATAACAGGCCTGATCCATAAATCCCAAATGCCTAAATCGAGCAGATCGTGTCCGAGGCCCCCCTGGTATTCCTGGTGTATTTCGTCAGCCGCAGGAGGCTGCTTTCTTCAGTTCATGTGTGTGTGTATGTCTTTGCTTTTCATTTCAGTACATTTTGAGAAATCATTGACTTACAATGCCGACTATTGGAGTAAAGAGGGATCTTCTTTTTGAAGCACTTGGAAAATCGTACAGTAAGTTGCTAATTAATTGGACATTTGAAAGCGTAGGCCGAAAAGAATTTAGTATTGTGCCACATGAATTCGGCAGCCTCAACGGAATAAACTGCATGTTGAAGGATGTGGTGGCAGAAATACTGAATTCATGCCGCGTAGGCCTAACAGTAAACAAGACTACAAGTACATGGGATTTTTAGTAAGTCATGAAGTAGAATTCGACAGACTTGCAAGGTGTATACTAAAGTTGAATTCAAAATTCTTTCCAAAAGTTTTTCCAGTAATGTACAGAATCACAATTTTATTTTTGGCAGTGACTACACGGCAACTTCGTTTTTCTGTCAATCAACATGTGTTTGGCTTCCTGATTGGCTCCAGTGTAGCCTTTATAGGCGGAGCCATGCTCAATAAAAATTACAGCTTAAAAAGGCCCAAAATACGATTGAAATATTCCATCTTTCACCTAGCACAAATGAAAATTTACTTCAATGCAAACTGCTTATTGAAGAGTGTAGAAAACAATCTTAAATTTAATTCACTATACTATTTATCAAAATACCTTTACAAGAGGTACGCGCGCGCGCCATCCAGAAGGGGCGGGGCTTAGCAGTAGATCGCACGATCACATTTACGCGCATCACGCTTAAAGTACGCTTATCTTGTAAAGGGTACTTTGACAAAGAATATAGCTGAACAATGTCGAAGCAATGTCAGTTGCAGACTTCGCAATCATTGCATGTCGGGGCGACGTGTTCCCGGGTCGAAATGTTTTTTTGCTTATCATGATGGCGAAGAATTGTAACCGCATACATCAATGCGCGATTCAATAACCCTGACGTCGGTTTCTAGCCTATCTCCCGGGAGGAACTGAAGGAGTGAGGGGAAGAGTTGAACAAGAAAAGTCGCAAATTTGGAGGATTGTGTAGTGTTTTTGTATAGTTTTCACACAATAAAACAAATGGTAATGCCCAAAGCCACTTTTAAAATAAATTACAGGAAATTCTATGAAATCACAACAGTCACTACTAATTTCTTAGACCAAAGATGGGATCTAAGTCGCCTCTTTTAAAATAGTCTGTAACTGCACACAAGTTTAATAAAAAATAAGGGAGAATGTAGGTCTAAATAAAATGAAATAATTAACAAAATAAAAATGTCAAAATAACAGTTGACAATAAATAAAATAATGATTTTAAAAATACAGAAAATGCAAACAAATAAAGACGATGCTAAATTTAAAAAAAATGAAATACATGTACAAACAAAAAAATAAGATTAAAAGAAATTAAAAAAGACAAATTTGAATAAAACCGAAGATAATAAATAAAAGATGATTTTAAAAACCTAACCTAAATTTTAAATTAAAAAAAGAAAAATTAAAACTAAATATTAAATACGAATCAAAATGAAATAGATAAAAAAAAAAAGGAAGATAAAAAAAGACACAAATAAAAAAATATTCCAAAAGCAATTAAAGAACCAAAATAAAAATTACAAATTAAATAAAAATACAAAATATTTTAAAAATATAAACAGTAACATACTAAGAATACTTATCAAAAATTTATAGCAATACAAAAAATCTATAAAAATAATAAAAAATGATACTAACATAAACAATTTGGTGTAACATCAACAAAAATTAGAAAATATATTTAATTTTTCTTTTTTGGTTTTTTTAACATATCCCAAAAGTGTCAACCAAGGGGGTGAAGGTGAAAATTAAAGTCATTGTTAGTGACTTTCTTTATACTATTTTTTCAACTGTGGAAAAACCATATTTTATGAAAATAAATGGAGTTGAGGCTTACATCTTGGCTTTGATTATGTGTTAGAGCTATGAAATGTAGAGCAAAACCTCCATGTTCTGTTAAAACACTTTCATGACAAGACAACATTCAAGCTCTCATTGATTTACATATTGATGACCCAGTCATCCAAGGGTGAAATATCAAACACCGGGGCTATTTAATGGACAAATTCATATTCCTGTGGTGACCTAGGAATTTTTTTAAAGCCAAAGGAATAAAAAAATCCTCATTTTACTGGTTTTGACATCAAAAAGTTTGTCTAAAATTTGAAAAAGCTGAAATCCTGGTATTATTCATGTGTGCGACAAAAACTGAGGGTGGGGTATTTCTGCACCAAACAATTTTGAAAAACTCCTCTAAATTAAAAAAATTTCTGATTATCCTTTCCTGTGTTGCGGACGTTACATCATGTAAACAATTTGCCTTTTGTTGTACTTCATTCAAGGCTTTACATTGTTAAATTTAAATTATAACCTGTCAAGTGTTTAGCAATAAACTCTATGCAAACTAACATTTACTACCAATTTAAGGTATATTACAATGCCATTGTTAAATATATTTGATGATAAATTTTCTAATTTCAATCCTATGTATTTAGCACATTTACTGCAGTTTCTCCTTTCAGATGAATAAAATGTAATCTTTTACTTTTAAAAAGTACTGAACTTATGTAATTAGTTACCATTCAACCAGACTTAGCAAATAACACACTAAAATCCTAAATTGTAACATTATCAAATTACCTAAATATTCTATAATACCGTTGTGCGGAGTTACATTTGTGCCTTACACTACTGAAGGGTGGACTGTTCTGAGACGGATCAAAACATTTGCAGACCATTCCTTTTGTGTCTAATACTTTTTATTAGGTTTGAACATTTTAAAGTGAAGTAAAATTAAATATTGGTACTTTTACAGGCCTCAAATTAAAGTTAAATACCAGATTACAGGTATTTAACCAAACAGGCACTCAATTTGATGCTAAATTGGGATAGTTAATCCCCTCGTTGAAGAGTTGCAATATCATGGAACAAGGGAGATGTAACTAAATAGAGAAATCAATAGGAATCGTAATATATCTTGAATTTAATTTGGAAACCCACAATGACCAAATATATTCATTAACCTTTGGGAAATTTTTTTTGCTTAAATCTCCAAAAAAATCAAGCGGATCATTGTTTTTGTACTAATTGGTATGCTAGCATGGTTTGACCCTCAAAATTTAACATAAAGAGGGTTGTTGATTCAATTAAAAAGTTATTTTTCTTCACTATACTAGCCAATTAGCCAACATAGCAACTACAAAACATGGGAATATTAAGGTGATTGACAAGGCATGTAAGTGCCGCAACATATTTATACGCATGTAATTTTAGTTTTGTGTATTAATATTCTTTGATTTTGTCTTTCTTTTTCATAGCTTTTTTAATTTTTAATAACTATTTATCTCTGATTTGCTCAGATATATAGGTCATTCTGAAAGTCTAAGCACTGATACAGTGCATGATCCACCTGTCAAAACATGCAAAGTAACGTCCGCAACAAAAGCAGCAATCAGTGCCTGTGATAAGCGTACTTTGCATATAAGAATGAAAAAAGAAATTCAATTTATTGAATTAGGGGCAACTGACAAACCTGGTACTTTCTATAGCTGTATACAGCTCTACCAGATAAAAAGTAATGACAAATCATTAACAAGATGCTTAAAATTACAATGAAAATCATAGTATAGTAAAATGCACATTTTTCACTTAAATCAATTACAGAGGGCTTATTCAGGGTTGTAAATGTATTAAACAGAGATTATGATTAAATAATAAATGACACAGTTGGGCAATTCTGTTGAAACTACTTAAGAAAGATTTCAAATAGCTTATTTTTTTTCCGTCAACATTAAACACCAATAACGTCCGCCAAACCATTTGCTAACTAACAGGGAAATAGTAAAAAAAGACAAGTAAAATTTAGTTGTAAGAAAAGTTCATTCTTATACTGCAAATCTTGGTAAATGTACAATACAACATCTTCTTTGATTCTCCAATATAAGAAAAACCTTTTGATGCTGTGTGCGGACGTTACTAGCGTTGCAGACGTTTACAAGTGTTGCGGAAAAATGTAATGGAATATTACAGGGTAAAATGATTAGGATGGGGATCTCTTTGCATGGTTCTGTGGGAGTGGGTTAGAGGCCTTTATTTTACATCTACCCATTAAATTACAAGGTCCAGTCCGTTGTCACCTAGGTAACAGAATGTAATGTTGCGCACGTTACAAAATTGTTGACGGCGAAATTACCTGTTTTTAGGAGTGCTATTTGTTTTTAGTAATGCGACATCAGAATTCATTTTGTTTCCCAAATATTGTTTGTATATTTGAAACCTATTTATTACAAGCCAAGTAATTAAATATAACCTGCTCTAATTTAAGGCATGTGGCAATGGTCAGCTGAAATGTGTTAAATTGTTGACGGAAAAGGTAACGGTCCGCAACATTTTATGACCGGCTCTTTAGACTAAGGAAGGAGGAACGATGGTGCCATAATTTGGGAAGTTCTAACATTGCGTACAAGATTCTATGATGAAATATGAAGATCACAGTTATTCTGTGTTGCCATGGCAAATCATAAAATTTCGTACTGTTTGGTGATGGCCCGCTTTCACAAGTAGGCGGCACTTTTTGTTAACTGAGGGTTAATTTTCAAAGTTGAGTTAAAAGTTGTTTACTACTCGCTTTCTCTTGCCAAGGCTAAAGGTTTTCATAACAATACTCTGGCTAGCTTAAGTGTTCACCCCTCCCCCTCAAATAAATTCAAGTTACTGTTTAATTTTGAGTAATTTTGTGAAAAATGAATCAAAATACAAATTGAATAAGTACATTGACTGTCCATATAATGACAATGGACATGGGCAACAGAACAGAAAGTATGCCCCAGGCTTCTTAGGACAAATTTGACTAAATTTGGTTGATTTTCACAGTATATGCAAATTCAGGTTGGATTTGTGACCAAAAAAATGGGAATGACACTAATAGGTTACTTCACACTGAAAATAATCAATGTATGGCTCTGATAATTCAATGGTGTAAAGCTCTTGGTATAGGGTAATCGGGACCAAATAATGCCAGGCTGGCCAGGATCATAGATAGTTGATATCAATGTTTGTGAAAAAGTTGGATTTGTGTGCCATATTACAATGTGAACGGGGACAACTAATTATGTTGAAATAAAAGTGTTTCAACCAAAGAATGCTCTTGAAGAGTAAATTTTAGAGTTCCTTTAAACCACAGAGAATATTTCAAAAACATGTTAAGGGCATCAGCAGTATTGGCTGTTTGAGGGGTGGATGTGACATGTCGTCTTGCTGAAAGGACAATTGCATTATTATGAGTAGTGTTTTAATCTGAAAAGAATTATGTTTTATTCCGTTCAACGGAATGTAAATTATGCTAAATGGACATCAACAAAATAATGAAATTTTTTAATTTTAAAATGTTTTCTGGAGGCTTACCGTGTGTACACAGGAAAATACCTTTATAATCACTCGAGTGGCGCACCCTACAAGTAAAGAATCTGGTAGTAATCAATTAGAATATTGTTTCCTGAGTAGAATTGCATGTGTTCTCACCTTCTAAAGGTGTTTGTTCTCCAGGTATTGCTTGTTTAGACAAACCAATGGGGGGTTCGCGCACATGAAACCCTCCAAATTCGCAGACTCACCAACTGCTCAAACCAAGGCTAAGGGGCACTGGATCTCTGGCTGGATTTGTGAAAATCTGAAAGTGTTCTACAAATGTAGAACTTAATTTCCCAAATTTATTCTGATGAAACAATCGGGGATTTAGCTGGCAGTATTCTTTGCAGAGTGGTTGTAAAAATAGAGAGTGTTATAAAATTGATCTTTAATTAATAGACTTTGATTGGGGATCCTATATGGGGATGTGGGGGAAGGTGGGGGGGGGAGATTGTCGTAGGTTAACAAAAAAAAATATGAACAATTGTTGAGGTAGTGGAATCGTGAAGTGCTGGGTGTTTCATAAGGCAGACATTTTACACCTTTGACTCGCTTATTCACACACGGGGTATCGCTCGATCCTTGGCCTCATCCCCATTCACATCTGCACCCATTCGAAACTGCAATTTGTTAATCATCAGAAAAAACTTGTATTTTTCTCATCTCATCTGCAAAAATATTTGACGGACTTCTTTCCCATTTTTGATGATACAAGCCAAAAACTAATTTGGTTATGGGGGTAACAATGAAAATATTTGAAACAGTGTGATAACGTTAATAGCTACCACTACACACAATTACCGCTCACTTTGTGTAATGGATCCAAATTAAATTTTTGGTTAGAGAATAAAAAGATATGATGTGTTGTTTTGCCTATCTAATATGTCATATTGGATTGGGCAGTCCAATATTTTGAGTAGTTGGATGCCGACAACGATAAAAATACTGGTAAACTACTTGGACTGCCCATCCCAATATGACACGATATTTAGATAGGGCAATAAACAACAAATCATATCTTTTATTCTCATTTTATTTAGTTTTGGTTGTTTTAACACCGTGAAAGTTTTTTATTTCAATAATATTAGTTATTTTTAAAGGCAAAAAGATTCCCCCGCTGTCAAAAGAACAAACCCGTACTAGCTGCTGCACTACGTAACCTTCGCGCGCGTAAACACTTGCGAGACGACGTACGATCTAATATCGTCTCGAATATAAGATAGGCAACAACCATGATATTGTGTGTGTGCTTACAAATTATATGAACATTGTAATAGGGCCACCTTTATTTTGAAAACCGTAATGAAAAATGAACATGGGTTATTATTGAAGTTCCAAATTCATAATTGTGTTTCACGTTGTTCATAAAAAATGTCAGCGGGTCACCTTACACTTACAGAAATACTTACAGAAATTTTCAGATGGGGCGCCCCTAGGGGTGGTGCAAAGAAGACGGGCCATAAGGCAGATTTATTGTGACGGCGATATTTCGAAAAAGATTTTTCCCAAATTGTGTTTCAAAATTCACAATTGCGTCAGTTAAAGTGGTGTAGATGGGCTACACTACCAAAAATCCAAATTCTAGATGGGATTAGGGCGAGCCCAGGCCCGTAATAAGGAGTTTTAGGAGAGGGGTGAATTTTCAAAAGGGGGGTTTTCTTGGGGAGGGGGAGGGAAGGGTAATGCAGGAAGACAGAAGTGGACTTTTTTAAAGATAATAACCATGTCTCTATAAAACAGTAAACTGAACCCATATCATCTTTATCCTGTTGCAGATTTCAAGATCCCAATATCCAAGAAAATTACAAGACAAAGACAAGGCCAAGATACGGATGTAAGGTTAGCCGATGGTCCTTTTCCCAAAATCATTGGGAATCTATCACTGAGATTGCGAGGTTACGTCACTTCCAAGTGCCCCAAGCAACAAACAGCCATGGGAAGGTTTAGCAAATTGGAAAGGTGCATAATTAAATTGCCACTTCAAAGAACCGTATCACACATGGTGAAATGTTGAAACTAAAGGACTTATGGGATTCTCTCATAATATGCAATTTCAACTATGAATTGAATTTGCAGGTTACTGTAAAAATGTAGGTCTTCACATATATGCACACGACTGGATCTTATGATACAGACATGGGAGTGAGGGTTTTGAAAAATCGATGAAATATAGCATTAAAACTGGATTTGCAGAGGTCGAAAACCCTGGCTGGAAATGAAAAGAAGAAAAAGCTCCTTTTTATTTTTTGAAGGCAGTAGGAAAAAAAGCTGCAATCAGCTAAAATAAAGGCAAACTATCACAGGCCGGATACAATGGTTTATATAACAGGGATTAACATTCTATGCACATCACATTGCAAATGTTAGTGTCCTTCCCAAGGACTTTCCTAAAATGAACTGCAGTAAATTTACACCCAGTATAATAATTTCATTCTACACAAATAGGCCAAGAAGCAGACCAATACATGATGTGTATTACCATTTTCACTGTGTTTAATAACTCATAAAAAATATCCTAGATGATAAAGAATACTATCAAAAGAACTTTCAAATTCATATATGCCACGTGGATTGATTCAGCTAAACAACTCAATAAAAAACTTTAACAAAAATCATACTTTTTGTACTGGCATGGATTGCGAACTGCAAGTGGTTGGCTTGAAATCCATGTAATAACGACCCATGGCAGTACTTTTTGACTCTGCATCTGTAATTTCATACGTTCGTATCAAAAATTTGGAGACGAGATCAAAAAGTCCTTTCCCTGTGAAATAGCCCAGATTTTAAGCTTAATATTGTGCACCATTATCGATACAGGTTTGACCCCAGGAGTTAAAATAATATGGAGAAATATTTTAAGTCAAAATATGCTCCAGGAGCATATGTGGAATTGCACATGTCCAGGAGCATATGACAAGCTCCTGGAGCAGTGAAAAAATTAAAATTAAAGGTTAGGTTCGAAAAAGTGTCCATCGCTTTCATAACGGCTAGCATCAGAATGGTATACAGGGGTTGCTGGTTCTAGTATGGGCCAAGTGCAAATTTTTTTAAACAATTGAGTGCGCTGGCCATGCATCTCCAGGGAAAGATTTAATAAATATTTATAAAAGTTGGCGTCAATGATTAATTGGTGAACGATATGAGGTTGGGGGTAACATTTTAACAGTTAAAAAAAAATGCATTTTGGGGGTGGGGGGGGATGGGGGAGAGAAACATACGTTTTTGGGATCAATTAATGAATTTTAAAAGCAAAGTCAGACCGACAATTAGTAGTAATGGGTCTCTCAAGGGTTAATTTCTGAGCGGCAGTTAGAAGCAAACATATTCAGTATACTTTCAATCTTGAGGGGTAAATGTTCGCCAGCAGTAAGATCCATCTTAAATTGTTTGATCTACCAGAGGCCAGAGCAGCAGTTTATCTGCATTTTTTCCTGTGTCAACACAGCGGTGTGTAATATGTCCGAAGGCAGTAATCATCATTCTCTGAAAGGATTATACGTTCGAACAGCAGGTCAGCATTACATTCTTGGGCATCCTGAGGGGTTAGTGTCTGACTGGCAGTATTAGGCCCCAAAAAAAAAATGTTTGTATTGGAGTAACGGGCCAGTGCAAAACAGGGTAGGGCGGGGGCAGATTTTTTTTATATATAATGCGATTACTACATCAAATCATCCACATAGTATATTATGTTATGCAGGATGGTATGGCCTCCCAACGTTACACCAGGAACACAAAAAAACACCAAAAATATTGAGAAAAGGGTTTAAAATCAGGGTAAAAACAACGTGAAAATCCAATTAAAAAAATAGGGTAGGTGATAACTTTTGTACAGGGCTTGATTTTCAAAATTAGGGTAGTTATAGGGCGGGTGGTTACTCCAAGACAACATTTTTTTTTTTGCCTAAGCAGCAGTCTAAAAATTTTCAAACCCAAGGGAATGCCAGACCAGCACTTATCAGCAACAGATCTCTCAAGGGGAAAAATCCAACAAGCAGTTAGCAAACAACGTCCAAACTTCCGATCAGCAATAATCTGCAATGAAAAGATCAAATTGCCGATAATTGCCGCTTGGACGGATCCACATTATGTCCAAAGTATTAAATGACATTGACAGCACCTTGAACTCATGTTCTCCATGCCATGTTTGAAGTTACTGTTCGGGTTTCTCGGTAGAGTGGATTACATGTTAATTATCTGCCCACCTGTGCAGACATCCATCTGCATGATCACAACAAGATTGTGGTACCTCTTTCCGTCTCGACCTTGGAAACATACATGCCCTGATACTAAGAAAAGAAAAGTCAAGAAACATTTTAATTTCGATAACATTTAAGGAATTCATTTTAAATAAGCATTATGGTGAAATGTGGCACGGTTGGGCTATATTATAATAGCACTAAAAATAAAACAGCATCAGGAATTATGCACCAAATAGTCTTTTGCAATTTCTGATTTGCCACCATTCAATTCCGATAATAATTTTGGAGATGTGCTTGGTTGGAACAGCTAAAATACACATCTGCTCACTGGTAAACTGCACACATTGGGTATTTGGTTGAATAATATGTAACTACATAATACTCGAGTATCATAAATCCTTTTCTGTGTCAAGACTATGCCATCATTCCCGCCGGACAGAACCATGACAAAGCGTAAGCAATACAAGTCTGCGCATTACACGCAAACACCTCGGCGAGCGCGAACTATAGCCCGGGGGAATATAGACGCCTATTTCAGAAAAGGGAATTGTGAAGGCGACTGTACGCTACTTTACTTAAATTTAAACCAAACGGCCCAGTCCCCACTGGTTGACACTCTTACACAGGGTTGTCAGTAATGTCAGAGATTCACATCACATTAAAATGGGAACAGTTGTATTGTGCCACCACCAATGAATTCGGCAAGTTGAAGGATGTTTGTGGCAGAATTACATTATTACATACTAAATTATCCCAAATGAGGAAGATGGCAGCATCATTAGGAATCGAATCGAAATGGTACGGGGAACACAGTGGCTGGCTGTCCTACCATTGGTACAGATCCATGCTGTACTACTATTAATTAAATTTATTCCGCCGAGAAGAGTCGAGTGTATGCGTTGCTTGACATCATAGACGCTCGATACGAGTATTTGTTGTTGTTTCATTTTGAATGTGTGCATGTTGTGTGTTGGTGACATGGACTGACATCACATGATTGATGAAACTTTTTGTAATTCTATTTCAAATAAGTCTTGTCTACATACCTGCTTGATCTATTTTCCGACTTATTTGTTCACATCGCAAAATCTGTTGTAGCACCTCGCGTCTGCTGGGAAAGCGGAACCCCAACAACACTGTGGTTGTTCACATTAAGCCAGGCACGACACACTTTCATGCTTTTGATGACAACGAGTGCTGCTCCTTCTCCGGCCCAATCCGCCTCAGGCACATTAAAATACATCCAATCTTCAGGCACTAAAAATATTTGCGTTCCACGTGATTTATTGTACAAATGGCTATGCATTCAGGAAACTTGGATGATAATGCACTTTTTCTCTCGACTTTTCCGGTACGTTAGCATGTTATCTGGACATCGCCATGTTGTTATGCATGGCAACTATCGTTTTGACCTCGTACGCACATTTTAACCGACGTGGTTTTAGAGATCAACGTTAGTACACCGTAACGTCGGTATTGTGATAGCGAACATGGTAAGCAATCTTTAATTACCGACGTTTACTATGTAATAGATTCGCCGGAAAACACCATGGGGCGATTTTTTAAAATTAATTTTTCAACGAGAATGTGAACCATACTAGAGGTGAGAACAACCGTTAAAATGACTTTGATAATTTTAGACAATTTATTTTAGAAAAATAGGATTGCCGGGGTGCGCCACTGTTTTAACCGCTACGGGATCTGCCCGGTGGCCTATGGCCTCTGCTTCAAATTATGTTCATAATAAGCCCATGCATACTGAGCAAGGCTAAAGACAGTGTTATGAAAAAATTTAAAAAGGAAAATTGGTTCTGAATACACATAGCAAACCGAAGACATTATAAAATTTAACCCAATACAATGTGAAAAAGCCAATCAAACAAGTTGTTGCTGGTTAGATAGGCATTTTATCCAAAAAACTCCTTTTTGATGGATGTGGCAAATGGGTGTGTGAAAGGACACATTTTTAGTGGTCTGGCATTAATTTAAAGAGCATAATAGCAATAAACAATTGTGCTTTTTAGTGACACCAAATAGCTCAACAAAACAACTAAAATGGGGGTACACTAATGAGATTTATATTTGAGTAATGAAAGAGAAAAGAAAGTTGTTTTTGGATTGTGACGGATGTGATGGATTGTGACCAAAAGGGAACGGACAAATTAAAATTATTTGCCACGCCCATAAAGATCCGTATGATCCTAATGTGTAGGTTACCATTATAAAGCTCTGCCAATTGTATTTCAAAATATTAATCATACAAGTGGGGAAGTGGGAATATTTTATTCTTGTTTACACCCCAATTCTACATTTAAAATATGGTTGGACTTGTGACAAAATAAGTGGACGGACAATGAGTGCTCCGCATCCATTTTGCTGTAAAATGTAAACAAAAAGTAGAGAGTGTGCAATAACAACAATGTTTTAGTTCAATAATCTTAGGGACATAAATTATCAATTGACAATATTTTTTGTTACCAAGAAATAATGATGTTTGTTGTACGCCATTTTAAACTGTGTTAAAAGTGAGGACAAGGTCACATCCACACACTGAATTGTTGGCGTGCATATCATATTATACAAGAAAAGCTAATTTCATTAATTTGATCTTATTACAAAGTGGGACTTATTCGCCAACAAAAATAAAGTAGAGGATAGGGAAAATGGGGTGTTGAGAAATGGCCGATGACCAAAAATGACCTTAATTTCAAGTTGACACCAGAAATGGTCAGGTTAGGCATGTTATGAATCACAACACCTAAATTGTGACAGGAGCAAGTTGGTAAGCTATGGGAGTAGAGCCATAGGGAGGATGGAAAAAAAAAAACCCAATAATTGATACTCTATCCCAAATTTTGAACATGCTTGGAAGGAAAAGACAAAATTCAAAAAAAAAGTGGGCACCTAATCATGAAATGGGCCTGGTTGACAAAAAATTCCGTCAACATTTGGCTGTTTCAAGCATTGTCCGCTCACACAAGGAGGAAGTCACCCAACTTGTTAAGCTATGGGAGCTTAAGCTAGGTCTATTAACTTAATATACATCTCAAAAAAATTCAGCTCTGCTGATACACAGTTTTGGGTGGGGCTCCTCAAAGTTGTCAATAAGCTTTTGGATATGTTAAAAAAAACAGAGCCATATAAAAGAAATTTACACATTAATAATTTAATATTAATAAAAAAATACAAACGAAAAAAAAACAATGTGAGATATGAGCTTCCAATGAGGTAATAATTGGCATGATTAATTATGCTAGCAAATTATAGGTGGTAGAATGTTCCAGCGTTATGTATGCGTAAATAATTTTTTTTAGAGCCACTCCGACCTCAAGCTTTTATTATTCTATCTCGACGATGAGCTGTCACATCACGGCTGCCGGGTTATGTGACATTCATACACGGCTTGCAGGGCAGGCTTTTGCGGTGTATGTCGCCTGATTCGATAGTGAGGTTCCACTACATACACGGCTGCCGGGCAGATAACAACCGGACGCTACATACCGGCGGGCCGTGTTGTTGTATCATCGTTCTTTGCCTTTATTTTGAGCCTGCAAAAAATCACAAAATCACTTCCAAATAATTTCAAGAGGCCATATGAGTTCAGTATTTTTGCCACCACATCCATAAACATTGCAGTTTATTCCGTTACGAGACATGAGGAGATTTCAGGAAAGAAATGCGCCCCCAAGATTTTTTTTTTTTTTTTTTTTTTTTTTTTTTTTTTTTTTTTTTAATGTTTTATTATGTACTTTTATTATGTCAGTGCATTAAAAGTTTTGGGGCGTGTCGACAATTCCATTCGTTCTGAGAGGAGGCCTACTTCCCCCAATCATACAATAGAAAAATCTATTTGCCGATACCAGATCAGCATAAGGCCATGAATTAAAAAAATGCCCTCCTTCTCACTAACAAAAATGCAAGGTAATGCAAACTGAATAAATTCCAAACACAAACTTGAACGAATCTGAAGCCTTTAACTAAAAATGCTAGGAATAATTATTGGCAAACGCTATTCGCCGGACTAGTTGGCAAATACTGTTGTGAAATCTATTTTACCGGACAAACTTTCGTACTGGACTTAGTAATATTCTCTTTACTCTAAAAAATAATATTGAAACTACAGTTATTTGAAAAAGGCCAAGGCCATGGTGGTTCGACCTGTGTACTGCATTATAAATTGATGCTCTTATCTACTAAAATAGCGAGGGAGGATGTGGGTGGCGATTGTTTGATTTTAATCCTACATAAGCTTTAGAAATAAACCGATAATTCTAGTGTGATAGATACACTATATAAATAGCGCCCCCGCCTAAGTTTGTCCGGCAACTAGATTTTCACAACAGTATTCGCCCGGCCTAGTGTGGCGAAAGTCACTTTCCATAATTAGTACCGCCCAAGTTCGTCTATATCGTCAATAAGGAAATATTATAAAATCTGATACGTTTAATTGATCGCCTCCCACCTTCCAGAAATAATGCATGACATTCTTGGTCAATCACTTGTCTAATACAAAGAGTTTTGGCCACTCATAACAACTACAATTTTACGTGGCCTAATCCTCCCTCAAACGTAAGAGGTTCACTCGGCTAGATTATTCATGACACTTTATCGTTTTATTGACTCCAAACAAAGGAAATCGTAGAGGTCTCGGACTGTACATCACATTATTCAATTGATTTGTTTGACACCTTTTAAATATTTGATTACAACAACGGGGCGATTCCATGGTTAGTTGCATTACACTTTTCTACATCTTCCTTTGGTCTGAGCACTGACATATTTCAATATAGGTTGACCTTGCTCTTTGATTTTGTGCACTGTTGGTAACCCCGCTTTAGAAAGGGCGGGGGTTTCAAAAAATTCTAAAAGTGGGGAAAGGGTGGGATTCTGTATGTTATGGCTAAAAAGGGTGGTTTTGTTAAAAAGGGGTGGTTTTGTAAAAAGGGTGGGTCAGAAATAAAAAGGGTGGTTCTGTAATGCAAAATTCTTTCTGTGCAATCCTGTTTGCCATGATGCATCCCACTTTAAAAATAGTGTCTAACATCCCAAGTTAGGTGCCCCTAAATACAAATGCATTTTTTGTGGCAAAGTGGATTTTAATGGCAAACAAAAAATAAAAAAATTATCTTTTTACTCTGTCTTTTATCTACATTTTAATGGTAAAAAGAAACAATTGTCGTGATAGCGGTAGAATTTCCAATTGAATTATTATCAAAAAGGGTGGATTATTATTTGTGATAAAGGGTGTTTTCATTAAAAAGGGTGGGTTTTTTTAAAAATAAAGGGTGGTTACAAACACCACTGCCAACTATGTTGTGTATGGACAAACTTCCACTGTCGGCTCAATCTAATGATAGAATCAACTGAATGTTCTTTGTTTCAAGCATGACACTGATTGGAATATTGGTTAGTCGCATGATGCAAAAAGAACATGCCAAAAATCGACATCATTTCAATTCAACTGTACCCTCAAACAAGACAACTTCCAATTAGTTGAGTTCATGTAATGTGTACCTACTGTACTGATTTTAAGAATATGGGTATTAAGAATATGAACCAACTTCTACCATGGTGGATACAAGGGAAATGAATGGTTAGTTGCATTATGGTTTTAGTTGCATTACACTTTGTCCACAATTTGAATGTCAACTTAACTGATCAAATTCTCAAAGCAGGACCTCACATAGAATAAAAACTACCTTTATGTAAGAAGTTTGAACTGTTGTTGTCTATGAATGTGCATCAAAAATAATATAATTATACTTATTCAGGAAGTGAAAATGAATGACAAAGTTGTGTACTTTTTTCCATCAAAAATTGTGAAATTTTCCTCAAAATCATGTTTTTTGAAGAAAAATGATATCAAACATTTGTAAATATTACCGTAAGACCACTCAAATGAGAGAGCTTTTTGTTCTCTTTCATTTGATACCAAATATGTGATGATGGGACTTGTAGGTTTGAAATTAGTTGCTAAAATCTTTCCTTCCATGTCCACTTTGGCGTGAAATCGTCCATAGGTTCATGTAAAATGGGTTACAGCATCAATTCAGTTGAACAAAGTTTGGCATTTACGGCTTTTTAGTTTTAATCTCAACACATCCCCTCCAAATCAATTCTTACCATCGACAATATGCGTTTACTGACAGGAATAAAAAATCAGACTATAGATCACACCTGAAGCAAAACAAAACCGCTCCGTTGTTTCCTGGTTAACTTATGCGCATGTGTACTGATGCTTGAGTGAATTCTATTTTTAGATGCCGAAATCTGAAGTACAAAATACCTTTTTCACGTGAAATATATCTTACAGAAATGTAGACGAATGTCAAAGGAACAAAAACCATTGAGGGCTGCATGACGAAATTAACGATAAAGGGTGGAATTTTTTATCCTAACATTGCACTATTTGCTGCTGCCAGGCGATTCACCGCCATCTTAAAATAGACAGCTTTGAAAAAAATAAAATACATGCAGGGGTTGCAGGCCAAGAAATACGTAATTAAAAAATCAAGTTAGCCTAAGTTATTGTCCTCAAATTAGAAATCCACGTGCCTACGTATTTTGGTAGTATGCGTACAGTATAATACTATGCAAAACCTTATCCTATTTCGTCAACCCAAGCTGGCCAAGCTAGCTGGTTTCCAACAGACTTACATGGCTTACGATAATTATACTAGAGAAAAAAGTTCTATATAAAAGACACAATTTCAAAACTGCATGCAAGGGTGAGAGTAGACTTCTAACTATTCATTTTGTCCCATTATCTTTCGTTTTAAATTAGTTGCATGTTGAAAAATGGCATAAACTTCTGGAAACCATATGTCCTTCAGAGCAGGGGTCGATTTAGAAAATAAAATTTACATGCACATCCCCCAATTTTTCCTCAAAATGGGCTGAAAAATACAAAAATTTACATGCACAGGGGAAATTCTGCATGCACAGAGCCAAAGTTACATGCATTTGTGGATGTAAAACCCCTCTAATCGAGGCCTGCTTCAGAGTTATTTGATCTAGGGCGCGCTGTTATTTTGGGTTGGCGAAGGAGGTCACGGATCAGAAACGAATCCCTCTGCCAGAAGGCGAAGTTCATTATTTACACATAATCACAGTCTACTGCCGGTTGAAATGCGAATACAAACACGTCACTGAACGTCACATGTATGAACACGTGCTTTAGTCGTGACAGTAAGACCACCTGGTTTGGCCGCCATTTTTTGTTTTTTTAACCATTGGAGAAAATGACAAGGTCAGTAAGGCAGTAAGGGATGCATTCATAAAGGAGGTGGCAATGCGGTTATGGAGCTGTAATCAACCTTAACGATGAGGTAAGTTAGGAATAATATTCGTATTGTAGCGTGTTGTCCCCAAGTCAATTCAGCCACTTGGCCTTGTTCCAAATGTTTTTCAGTGGTGACTCCGCAAGCTGGCAACAATCCCAGGGGCCACCCAGGGTATGCGGTCACGATTCCGAATGTAGGTTATGAGGACTCGAGATGGGGATTTTCTATTTTATGCATTCCATACATTACGAAATGATCCAACTAGTGCATTTTTTGTGCTCAAAAAAGCCATCAGACACCCCTACTGCCACATTAAAAATTTCGGTGCGCCCACGCCTAGCAG
>JAMKCH010018092.1:0-23560 GCA_023653785.1 Ophioderma brevispina
TTCTCGGCTGGGATAGTCCCGCTATCGTCATCGTCGTTGTCCTTCAACCACTCATGAGCATTAGAGCCTCGACAAAACTGTTCATGTTTTTCAGCTACCCCTGTCATTTTCTCCTTCTCTTTCCAACGTTGCCCTAACATAAATACATTAATTACGGATGAATTGGAAAGAAATAAGAATATACTAAGCAGCCTAACGCAAAACAATATTTTTTGCAGATTGTCCGACACTCTTTAAAAGGAAAGTTTACACTCATATGTTTCGGTAAAACGGAACATCTCGTCTGTTGAGTTAAATCTTAGTCAAAAGTTGAGTAAACCTTACTCATGATTAGGTAAGTTATATTATGTTTAGATTTAGATAAAGTTGAGTTAAACTCTCACGCTAAGATTTTACTCAAGTCACATGGATAAATTTTACATTATATTTTTTAAATAAATTCCCCTAATCTTAGGCTGATATAATCTTTTCCTACGTCATGTTGATTCACCAGTGAATTTATTGTCATTCAGACAGATTTTTCAACTGACGTTGTCAAGGCTGGAAATAAGATAACTACTCAACTACTCGTAATTAACATTGGCGTAGCCAGGGTGGGGGGGTTTCGGGTGGTGCGACGCCCCCCCCCAAAAAAAAATGACAAAGGTCCTGCTTTTATGTTGAAGGTCCGCTGTGTCATTTTGAAGGTCCGCTTTGTGAGGTTAAAGTTTGCCTTCCTAAATTTTGTTGTCGTAAGGGATTGTGCTGGGCATGGTATATGAATGATCATCACGGTTAATACGCATTGCTGTGTTGATTATTTGTTTGGTCTTAACGCGAACGAGATGTCTTGTTAACCCCCCCCCCCCCCCCCTCCAGAATTTGGAGACGACGTTGACAATTTTGGGTCACCCGGCGAGCGCAGCTAGCCGAAACAAATTGCTTTGTTGGTACGCAAAAGGTCCACTTCTGTAAAAATCCGCACCCACCGTCCGCCCCCCCCCCACCCCCCACCATAATTCCTGGCTAACGGGCCTTCGTGATTTCTTTTTTTTTTTTTTGAGGCTGCGAAGCAAGCTCATACAAATCGATCAGAACTGTTAGTGTTTTCGTTTCAGCATGCTCGTTACGGTAACATTAAATGATGTATCCGTTGATGCTATCATGCTCAGTTACAAGAGCTCTCCAGCTCTCCCGGGTAATTTATTTCGAATAGGCACGAACACGCTTATTTTCGCTGATATCAATAATAAAAAAACATGATGGGGCTGGTGGACGCTGTTTCGGGACCTACCGAGTTCCAATTCTATATAAAACGGTGAAGAGAGGTGATTCGAGACCACAACGTTTGGTGGAAAAGCAGAAAAAACATAATGAGCAGAATGGGCAGAATCTGCAGAAAAGTAGAATGGGCAGAATCCGGGCAGAAAATACAGAAAAGTAGATGGACGGAATATGCAGAGAGGCCTAAGAGCAGAATTGGACATGGCATAATCGGTAGAAACAGAATGGGCAGAATCGACAGAATGTCAAAATATGAAGAATGGCGGGTAAGCATATCAAAAGCAACATACGGCAGGATGAAACACTTTGGTTGGGTTCAACAGATCTTGGCAGTTTTTAATTTTTTTTCCTCCCTTGTATATGGACCCCTGAATGTGTCAACCGAAAATGCATTCAACGAAAAATACATTCACTCCTTAAACATAGCAAACTGCGTGTTCTAGATTTAGGTACAAGTTCGCGAGACTCTCAAACCAAACGATAGCGGTATGTGGCTTACTTGGCACTACATGTTCAGAAAAAAAGTACCGAGAATAAAGTAGATTATTAAATATATATAAAACAAAAAGTACAAACAAACAAAGAAAAAGCAAACAATTGCATGTTAAAAAAAAAAAATCAGGAAAAAATACAACAATAATAAACAAAACAAATAAACATATAAACAAAAATTGCGGAAGAAAGAATAAAAAATCTCTCACATAAAAACGCTGTATATTCTGCTAGTGTACTCTGCGGTTTCTTCTGCATATCATAAAGGTCCGTTCATACTTTCCACTGCACGTTTTTTCCCCCTTGCGTGCAGTAAATTTAAGGTCCGTTCATACTTCCACTTCAATGCAGTTGCAGTTCTGCTGCCTGCCTATAGATCGACCACTTTCTGCTGCAAAAGGCAACTTGTGCAACCCACTGCATGTCAGAGTTAAAAAAACCTGAATTTAACAACTTTGTTTAGTACTACTTGCAGTATATCAAGGCAACGCAACGCACTGCACTACATTGCAGTGGAATTATGAACGGACACTTACTGCGATGTTCCATCACTTCCACTGCACTCCTAATCGATCGTTTAACTGCAGGTCAACCCAGGGTCACTGCAGGTCCATAAAATAACCTAATTGTTTGCAGTACTGCCATGGACACTGCGATGATTACAGTAACGATTTGGGTAGACTGCCCTTGCAATACTGCACTACAATGCAGTGAAGTATAACTACCGTAATTCCTGCCCTTCAGTGGCGTAAATTCCTTTTTACATGGGGATGGGGTTTTTTGAGAACTATTAAAGGGTGATGGCCCTGATTTAATGATATGAAGTGTTCATCTTGATAGATTGGCCTTCACTCCAAAACCCCCATCTTTGAAGTTTCCGCCGATATTTCAATTCCGTTTTGTACGAGGTTAAAAAGCGTGTTGTGTAAGCCCCATATAGTACTTTGTAGAATTAATATTGGCGACCAAAAATGGGGATATTTTTCGCTCACACCTTTCCAAACAAAATGCCCTTTGGCTCTAAGATTTTCACGGTAAATCAGAAAATAGTAGCTTTCTTATGATACCAAAATGGTGACAACTTCCGGTAAAAATCATGGGCTTCTGGGGACGAGGCTACTTGCGATCGTGCCATGACCTTAATGAAATATGGTTTACTGACACGATCCGTTTCTAGTACATGTGCGCTCAAAACGCGCAAATTGCCTTATGTTAAAGGCTGACCTCATAGATTTCAAATATATTTTTTTTGGTGTAGTAACGATCACTAGAACTAAAGATACTCATCCTAACATGCTTAATTCCAGAGGGAGATGAATTGGATTTTTCGTTTTCACGCAGTAAACATTTAATGCACAGTATACAGTGCCATAGATCCCGGTATAACAAATATTCTGGATCCGAAATTTAAAACAAACTTGTGATTTTCTATATGACAAACTTCGATTTGAGCTTAGTTATTTCACACAGTGATTTTAATGGACACGCATTGTGCAAAAACCACAATTTGTTTTGAAATTGAGGGCGCCCTCCTCGGGAATCTCTGATCGTAATTGTAAGTAGAAACCAAGTGCGCTCAAAGCGCGTCGTTGACCATTTTATAAAACTATTAGGTAAAATAATAGATATTTTGGGTCAAACGGGCGTCGGCATCGGGGGGGGGGGGTGATCGTATTGACTACCGAACCCCCGTCTTCATCAAAATATATTATATACGCCCCGGATCAACGCCTATGCTGCCCTTTCTGCTGCCCATTCTGCTTTTCCTGCTCATTCTGCTTTTCTGCCCATTCAGTCGATTTTGCTTTTCAGCCCATTCTGTCCCTTCTGCTTCACTGCTCATTCTGGCCCATTTTGTTTTCTTTCATTCTGTTCGTTTTGTGCTCATTCGTCTGCCCATGGCTTGTTCAGTCTGCCCATTCTGCGTTTCTTCTTCTTCTACTGCCTTACAATTTATATACACTAACCGAACGACAAGATTCAACAATTGCACGCGTAGTGTTGACCACCACTCATGCTCCAGGAGCAGGTCTCCCTCCGAACCTCAAGGGCAGCTATTAATCATATTTGAATAGATCCGCTTCTGGAACGGTTACCACAGACTAAATGCTCCAGGATCATGATTGTGTCAAAACTCACACTTACCCAACCAATTCAACTTTGAAGTCGACCATATTGGATAGCGCTTACCAAATTTCATAGCTTAAATTAGCCGTCTTTTATGCTTTTTCGAAACAACTAAGTACTATTTGATGAAGACGTGATGAGAACGAAAGCGTTGATTCGGAGAGTAGTTCTGATGACAAGATTTGTGGATTCACACGCAATCCCGTCTGTTTATGCGAGGCAATCGGCACTGATACCGTTTACAGATCAGTGCCTGCTACAGTTGTGAACTTCTGAGACATTATTGATTATAATGTTGCAAGAGTTATAAGCGTAGCGAATCATACAAATAAGCCCAGGTATGGCATTACATCACCGGGGCAGCTTCAACCAGTACTCTTTCAGATAAAGATTGGTTGGTAATTACTGCAATTGTTTCATATGTACAAAGTCAAACACTCTATCTCTTATCACTGCATGAAGTCTAGTATAAGCCTTGGAACGGCGTTGTAGGAGGTACTACGAACGACGAGCAACTGAAAATAAAATACCAGTATAAGATGTTACAGATGAAATTACTATTTTTTAATTGTTTTTTTTCTGTCATGCTCAGACCAATTTTGAACTCCCCCCCGCCGCCTCAAATCATTACATGCTATTCATTTATTCTCATCTTTCCGAGACATTTCTCGGTCCTTGTTTTGGTTAGATCAAAACATTCTTTTTTTCATGTCAAGATTAATCTAGGCATTAACGCAATGTAGTAACACTGACGCTTTGCACCAGGACAACGATTAATCTCTCTTTTGAAGCTCTGCGAGTCCTAGTTTTGATGCTACATGAGCAGGAACTGCGTTCCATAAGCCTACAGCGAATGGGAGAAATGATCTGCTGTGGCAACCAGATTAAACTTGGGATATTCACAGCAAGGTCATGACACCTGACTGAGCACTCAGGTGTCACTAGTCAAGGAGATCTGTGCTTGTTCATACAGGGTCAGTCAAATATTTACCTTCTACTATCTAACTGAAATATTTGACTATAAAAAATTTTCACCTACTAGTCAAATTTTTTGAATCTGATTTTAAATTTGCATTGATATTTTGGCTAACATTAAATGAATTATAGGTACCTCCCTGTTTTACGCTGTCCACGGGAAATCACTGTTGTACAATTGCCTACATAAGTCACAATCATCATTCTTTTGCTTGCTTTGATACATTTGTGTTAACCTTCAAATATCAAGAAAATGTCGAACTATTTCCTTTCTACCAATGAAAGTAGATATAATGAGGTATAAATCAATTCCTAAACTTTAATTTAATATTTTTTTTAAATCGAGTGTAAGATCTGTTTGACTCACCCTGTAAAACATGCTATGCGGTTCACATCGAATCACATTTTTTGCAATGGTATATGAATCCAGGATACTGCTAGTTTTTGATTAAAAGTACCTGGTCACGAGCTCAAAAGCGACAGAATAAATATTCAGTTTGCATTTCAACGTCAGCTAAAACATAGGCCTCGCCTCGCCTCAATATATTTTTTCCATCGAATGGTATAAAGTGAAGTGGATAAAAGCCACAACATTGCAAGTTACCCTAGCATATTTTGCAGCAAGCATATGAATTGACAGAATATCACAGTCATGCAGACAGAACTGGTGGTTGTCTCTGTGCAGTACAAGTCCCTGGTTCCCATTAATTTTAGAATTAAGGACATGGTAAGCATGCTTTCTAGAAAATTCATTTACATTTCCTAAGCCGCTAGAAACAAACTTTTGATTGGATGACAGCCCAACCATCGCAGTGGATACTTCTCAGTTCATTGGACATGTCATGGATGATCTGAACCCTGGTCCTGATAGTACCATTACGTTACAATGCCCAGAAACACAAGCGTTGTTTAAAACCTGTTTCCTGTAAGATTTGAATTTGTAATCTTGGTGCAATGGCGGGTGGTTAAAATCTTTAGGATCTATTTGATTGATAAAGCTACCCACAGCATTCCACTTACTGACATTCCATAACAAGGAAATCCTGTTTGACCAGCTGTAGTTGACGAACTGTTTGTACACTTACTCTTTTAAAACCATAAATAAGCCTGCCCCTGTTCATCACTCATCACAAAACATCTCCTGAAAGTGGTTAGTATTTTCTTTTGTTAATTATCACAAGAACTGTGTTTCTTTCGTGGGGCAATTGGCAAGTAACAAGCGTGAAAGTGCCCCGGGGCACTCACCTACAATGGATATGGGTTAAGGCTGGCTTTCCAAGCCCAGGGGCATGCAAGTGACAGGGACGAGCAAAAAAGTAAGGTGTATTTCAAAATTAAAGTTTGATGCATGAGTATGGTTGAGCTGACATATTGTGGTTTATATATTTTTCGCTAATATGAGAGGGTTTCCTTTGATACTCAATTTTTAAGTACTACCATCCTCGCTAAGCGATAGTTGTCCTTTTTAAAAGACTAACTCTTGTTATTCATTTGCATTATCTTCTTCATTCTATTGTCAAGCATTTTACATAGAGCCTGCCATGAATCATTTATTTAATTATAATATTGAATGGCTTTGAGTCTGATACAGATATCTTTCCACGAGCTAGAAAAATATTGTAGCAGTCGAAGACTAGTACAATATGTTTCTAGCGAGTGGCCATATATTCTTGTATCATACGAAAAATAGCCATTCAATATTATATTACTATTCAAATATCAGGCTGACTCAAGTCAAAACCATGCGTGATAGTGTTGTAGGCCAAAAGTCTACCAGTCAGTCAAAAATGCCGGATGCGCATTACAATATCAAAATAATATTGTATTACATCCGGGGACTTTTACCGTAAAATGTACAATTACAAAGATTATTTGCCAACACTCGGAAGCCTGGTGTAAATAATAATAAGCAATATTGAATTGTATTCAGTACATTGCTAGTTTGTGTGGGAATGGAGTCGGATCGTTATAATTCTTTGCTCTTTCATTGAGTTGAACTTTAAATATCTCCTGCTCCGACTCTGAGACTGAATATAAGAATACCATAAACCAAAGCAATATATCATAATCATGATAAAAACCCAATAATAATTATAATATGTAAGACAAACATATAATGCATTCTAATAATAGATGCTAAATGATAGGGGGAAGGTTTAAATATTCATTAGTTTATAATAATCTCTTATAGTTTAATTACTTATAATTCTATCCCTTCTTCTAGTGATGAGCCTTCATTTGCATAATTATATTCAATTTCTTGTTATCCCAAACGGATAAACCGCAATACAAATGGAGGCGTTATGGGGAAGGCATATTTCGCCCTAGACGGCCGTAATGAGTGAAAACCAAAAGCCAATTCTCCCTAGCACGGATAGTATTATAATGTAATAACAATGATAATAATTAAATAATAGACGACACGTTCGGTGAAATTCGCTATTGAAAAGCTACCAGGCGACGTTTCATCCTATTACAAAAACGAAAGCAGCATTTACATATGTGAAAAAAACATATTGTGATGTTTAATATTAACTAAAATTTAACTACAATTATTACAAAGTCCTGTATTTGTACAATGAAGGTAAAATAATAACGCATATTGCGAAATACTACAACAAAATTAATTACATCTTGTTTTTCAATACGTAAAACAGATCACTACTCATGTATTGAAAACTGTTTTTAGGAAAGATAGAAATAAACGAAATCGATGTCTATATGACATGTTTACCTTATGATTGGCAAATACGAGCGTATAACGCTTATAAAATGTAAAAGAATTGCGCTTTCGAAAACAACATATGCCTATTTCGAGAAAACTACAAAACATTCATATTTATATTCAGCAATTAAGCGACGGTCCATCTGAATTTGGTGGGTTTATACAAAAACCATAAATCAAATTCTATCTTTACGTGAATCCATATTCTCTAATTACCAGAGAATGCAATTGTTTTTCCTGGTAGGTTCTGTTCCAAATTTGGCGCTTGTGTCCCCAAGCGTTCCGCAATGTCATTCAGATCTGGTGTTCTACTGAGAAATAAATCAGCTGGTTTCAGGAGTAATACCATCTGATAAATAAACACATGTCAAGACATTTAAAAAAGATTTATCAAAATCTATATTTGATGTTAAAGACTGACTAAGGGAGGATTCCCCGATGAGGGCGCCAATAACTTTTCAAACATACAAATATTAAACATAATGCTTGTCCAATACTAATCACTTGTTGTGAAATAAACCACCTCAAAACGAATTCCCTTCATATAGAAAAATCACACCTTTGTTATAAAATTCCGGAATCCGGGAAGTATGCACAACATTAATTCCCCGAGATTGCAAAGGAAATGGGAGTGAAAAAAAATGTCCAATGTCCCAGATAAGAAAGTAAAGATGGCTGGTGTAAGATCACAGTTAACTTTGGATCAGCAAGTTTTCATGGTTTATACCTACAACGAAACTTGGAAGTTCAAAAGGAAAAAACCATAAAAGGTTTCTTATTCAACTTGAAAAAGAAAGTACAATTTAATTCGTTTGGATTCCAATTATTTACAGAAACTTCAGCTTAGTTTCTTGCAATTTATGTAAAACGTGAGTACACTGTATTTTGTGCAAGATTATAATTACCTTAGAGATATAAAGCAAAAACAAAAATCTGAACTGAACATGAAATTCATTTTTGAAGATACTTTTCTTCCAATTAGTTGCAAATATTACCGTTTTATTCAATGATATGTTCTTGTCAAGAGGAAAAATCAAATACCAAGTGAAATTGTATGTGTGAATTGTCTTAGCTATAGTAAGTTAATGTTATACGTTGGTGTCAGTCTTTTCGCATGGTATGGCTAAAGAACAAACAGAATTTTTGGGGTCTTCGTAAAATTTGACATAGTTTCTGAACCAAAAGTCCGAAAAACGACACCAAATAAAAATCTCTGGTTTAGGAACCGAAAGTCCGAAAAGTACCAAATTAAATCAGCAGGGGACGGTAGTGTAAGAGTGTGAGCTTCCGGATTAAAATTGTGAATTGTTGCACACAAGTACTTTTAGGGCATTGATAATCCATAAAATTGATGGAAGCATTGCCCCCAGCTTGAGTTTCAAGGTTATACAGGGGTCAAAAATTTAAAAATGTTCTAATGGGTTAACAAGCACACCATGGTGTTTGTCTGGTCACAAGGAGTCCAAAAGGTATGAGTTTACACTATCTATGGCTTAGGTCCGGGAGTTATGGGGTGTAAAAACTGTAAAACTGGTGCAAAAAGTCAATTTGGTTGTTCATGGTCAAAAGTTGAAGTTGCTTTGATGCAGTTATATGTGGTGGCAAATTGTTTCCCCAGCTTAAAGGGATTGAACTAAGGAATAGTTGCCTTATCGGTATACTTAGTTTCACGTTATCCAACAAATAGGTCACAGGTCAAGAGAATCCAAAACTGCCAATAGTGTTGACTTATTCGCCATTTTGGTTAATAACCAGACAAGGAGTAGTCAAAACTATTCCTATATTTCATTTTATGCGCTGAACCAACAATTGAACCACATTTTACAAAAATTGGAGCAACTTTTAATTTTGACCGTGTACAATGCAAATTGGCCTTTTTACCATTTTTAATTTTTTACCCCATAATTCCATTTCCTAAACTATAAGTCACAGTGGTATCAACTTACCTTTTTGCAATCCTTGTAACAAGACAGATATGGTGTGGTCTTTTCAACACAATCGGAACATTTACAATTTTACCCCTGTGTAACCTTGAAATCCAAGCCGGGGGGGCATGAAAGGGGCTTGTGCAAGGTTCCAATCAATTTTTGATTAGTCAAAGTATAAAGTATAAAATTCACATTTTATCCGGATTTGCACACTCACATAAAGATGTTCACTACGTCCCTACTAATATCTTATGATAATAAACAGCAAAGCAATATTTAACCCAAAATCTTTCAAGAAAAAAAATCCTTTCGAATTTATGGTCTTTATGACTCACTCTGAGATGGGACTATTTTTAATACTTCACAGAAAGAAATATATTTGGAAAGCTCTGAGTCAGCTCGGTGGAATAAACCACCATCATTATAACGTGAATGGGATAGTTGCAGATTACCCTCGTCACAAAACAGCTCCTCCGCGCACATGAGTGTGTATTTACTGGGTAAGTACTCCTTAAAGAAATAAAAAAGAAAAGAATTTGTTCATTAAGACCCCACTCAAACTTTAAATTAAAACATCAACCATAGCAATTATGGAAATTTTTTCAATCACCAAATTTGGCGCCCTCAAAAAACAATAAAATAATACAAAGGTAGGTACCCCAGACACACAAAACAACAAAGCTAAAGATTGACATGTGCCGACGTGGAGAAAAAGATATCAAAAAGATCGGTTTCTTCATGTAAAGGCTTTTCTGGGAAGAGACGGAAGCCTTGATCCACTCCATTTATTCTGTAGTGATGGGGACACTCTCTCATGATAAGGGACATAAATAATAGATGGAAAAGAATACTTAGAAACTGCTAAACCCTAGCAGTTATTAGCAAAACACCAGGACAATTCAACCATTTTTCCAAGATCAAGAGGAAGTGGAAATGAATTGTCTTACGCTAAATGTATTATATTCAAACTGCTGGCCTTGATACTGCTTGGATATGTTTTATTCGGATTTTTTGAGGTGGAGACACGTAAGCCAATTCTTCCCCCGAGGCACTTGAAACTCAACAAACCCAGACAGGGAGGGAGGAGGGATGGTCCAGGGGCCAGGGGGTCTTGGGAGACTCAGGGTCCCAGGGGGCCTGGGGCAAGGGTCCAAGGGGCAGGGGGCCCAGGGACAGGGTTAGGGGGTCCAGGAGGGCCCAGGGGGCATGGGTCAGGGACACAGTTGCCTCATGGAGCAGGGTCCATTGGAGACGGGACCAAATGGGCACATGACTGTGGCATAATTTTTCGATAAATATTAATATTTTTCTTTAAAACAAAGAAATTTCACACACGGTACTACAATTTGTATTGACTTCGCATTGACTCAGTACGTGACCCTCCCATGTTTTTGGCCTGCTTAAATTGTTCCGCTGGGGAAGTTCCGGTTGTATATCAATCGACGACCATCAATACGTGCGAGCCCGCATTCCATGTATACAGGTCAGTGATGAATATCTTCCAAGTCCGTCTGAACATAGCTCCTGCAACCCGAAACGTTGATGAAGCCTGGTAGCCACTTATCCCTCCGTCCACCGGCACCATTTGAAGGATCACGAATTCCTCGGAACACTTTGCTAACCAATCCTGGCACTGCCAGGGTCGCATTTCCCCTACCGAGCATCCTTTATTAATGACACACGGTCTGAGCAATGGTCATACTCTACCTCGAACCTAAAGATCAGTTTATGGATGGACCAATATCCCATCTTCAAGCCCAAGGCTGTGACCTTGATCGAAAGCAGACTCAACAGCCTCAGAACGACATTGTCGTACAAAGCACTTGCTTCAAAGATCGAACTTTCACAAACAAACAACTATTATCCACATCATAGATACTGTGATGTCTACAAACAGTAGCGCAACAGGGGGAGCAGGTTTTCCACCCCAGAGAGCTTTGACCGGAGAAGAAAAAGTTCAAATCAGCTAAATAAGCCCTTTTTTTACCGGCGCACAGAAATGTTTACCTAAACCAGGAAAAAAAAATTACCTCCAAAACCACCTCAAAACTGGGAAAATCTGCCTCAAATCGGGAAATTTCCGCCCTCTGACACGTGACCCCTGTTACGCCCCTTCTAGAGTCCCCAAGAGGAAATCCCAGCGCCTGATAAACCTGGACGACAAAATATCAAGCTGTTAATTAAAGAGGGAGCTTTCACTGGGATTTGGACATACACAACGCGAAACGATTTTTTTTCTGATTTTTTGATATGATTTTTTTTTAATTTGGGACTTTTTTTTAATATGGACTTTTTGTTTTTAACTCCTAATTTCTGGGAGGGATACTTTTTTTATGTTTATTTTAATCATTTTATTTAATTGCAATTTGTTTGTGGGTTTTAATGTTTTATGTTTTGTAAATTGGAATTATTTTTTTTCTGATTTTTTTTGGAATTGATGCACTTGTCAAGTAGGTCCCATACTACCTGATAAACGTTTAATTAAAATGTTTGGGAAGCTGTTCCAGAGTCCAGGAACTCAGGAAAATATATATTCCACACGTAACCGCATGATAGAGTGTGATACAAATGGACGGAAATAACACAGAAACTTGATCATTGGAGAGCTGTTGTCCGCAGCTTAAAATTGATTATTGGGAGGGGGACAGGACACACCCTGCTGGAATTTGGCATTGGGGATCTAAACGGTAATTATTTGTCAATGTCTGTAATCGTCCCGATATGCGTCTACGACAATTGAAGCGGAGCTCAGACCAAAACTCCGCCACACCTGATCCGTCGATTAGTAGCGACAACACTTCTCCACCCAACCACGCATAACAGTTTGTTTTTGACACGAACTACTTAAAGCTGCAACGGAACATTTTCACAAAATATGAATTTATTAATTTTTCTTGCAAATATAATATTCTAGGACCATTTGGAAGAAAGAACACAGATATATTTTACACCTAAATAAAGTAAACATACCCACAAAAACAGATAGGGCACATAATAAGAGGCTAACGTGAAATCACACTTTACTCATTGATATTAAAAAACCAAGGTCACAGACAGTCACAAAACAGGGTGGATGCCGTAGGAATCGACTCCGGCTTGTGCGTTAACGCCATTTCCGTCGTCTATGGAATAAAACGACCTGAGGGTTTTATTATAAAATCCTTATGTACACTAGGGCGTTTTGATTTGGGTTATCATTCAGGTGAGGGCTATGAACTTTCCAAACCATGCAAAAAATATTAAATTAGATAAAAATATAAAATCTTGAGGGCGCACTATATTTCAAATGTCCAGTGTTCTTTAAGTGAGGGGGTGGGTTGTAAATATGTGGTTTGTGATCGTGGGAATGTTGGAATCCTCCCAAAAGGAGTGTCCAGTTTCTCTCCCAACTGACAGGAAAATGCATACGCCATGTCTTAAATGTACAAGTCTGAATTGGGTGGTCCTATCTCACAAAGAATTCTCATCTTGTACAGTGTAGTCAGTTATTAAGTGGACCTTAACATAACGGCAGTTAGTAAAATATTACGTATGCACTAAAGACAATTAAAACAGAATTACAAACTTTGTTTTAAACAACCGATGATAAGTGTCACTTAATTTAATAACTTGGACTATCGTTTTGTTGTTTCAAAGCATCACGGAGATCGTTTCTGATATCAAATCAAATAAAAAAGACTTGCATTGGAATCAAAATCAAGCTTGAGTTAAAAGACATTAAATAAGTCCAGTTAAAATGCTTACATTGAAAATATATGATCACAACAATTAATGTCCATTGTTTTACACGTTCTCTTCCATTTTATAGATATTTAAAAGTTTACAGTTCAAACATTTTATACAGTTTTCTTCATAATGAAAATAATACTTATTGTAAGCCCAATCCTGCCACACTTGTCCTCCTTTGTGATACTCTCACATCTATTGAATTTCAAACCTTTCATTAAATATCTCTAATTCCACAAATAGGACTAGCTTCGAATTTGTAACTTTTCTTCAATGTACTGTTTTTCTGGACAGGGGAGTCGAAATGGATGGGATAAAAAGCATAGTGAAGAGTAGGAAATGTACTTTCGAAAGAGTGTTAACATCATGATGAAGAGAAGTGGTTTATATTTTTTATATTTTTTTTTCCAATCCCGCGTTTTTATTATTACACGCTGTATACTGATTATTTCTTTCATAAATCATTTTAAGAATTAAGAGCTTATATACGAGAAAACCATGCAGAACCCGGAAGAAGGGGGTCGGCAAATTTAAGTCAATTTTGGTCCAAAGCATCGCTATGATGAACCCATTCTTCACTAGCTCTAAAAAATTCCCAGTATTTCTAGATACTAATATCTGGTCACCACAAAATTGCTTGCTTATCACCTATTTTTTTCATTTTTTCATTTACATACAGTTTTACTTAAACCTCCATAAGTTTTCAGCACTTTCACATTTTGAATTACTTTTCACCCAAGAAACTTTCAATAATGACACCATCATAAAACATGTCAAGTCACTTCAGCAGTGTTTCTAGTTTAGCAAAAATGTGAGTGCTTTCTTCTTCTAAAAAAGTGATTTTAAGCCAAAAAAGGATAAATTTTGGTGCCCTAGTATCTGATTGGTCAGTGGTTTCACGAAATAATTTTATCTTGGTCACAAAGATCAAGCCTGGTACTCTACCCTTTGTGTACTAGAAACACTTCCTTGAAGTTGGACATGCATCATGGTATGGTGTTACTGCTGTATTTTTCCATACACTCAATTGCGAATAAAATAACATATTTTTATCCCTTGTAGTAGCTAGAAATAAGCACCAAAATGTCTATCACATTTTGGTATCGCCTGCCTTAAAGGTGCTTGTTCCGATTTTTGTCTATCGTGTTCTCTACTTGATATGAGAGCCTGACACGTGTACACACTGACCAACAAGTACCGTGGGAAACAAACTTGCGGTTTTAATGCTAGACGCGATAATGCATAGTGCAACGCCCTATTCACTTCTGTGCTAATATTGATGGTTAACCACTAAAACGGTAGTTTTTTATCCGTATCTTGAGAATTAAATGGCTTTGAAAGCTGAAATTTCAGGACAACAATGAGAAAAATACGGCCTTACATCTGATATCAAAATTGATACTACTTCCGGGTAAATCAGGGGGGCCCAAAGGCGCCTTTAAGGCAGGAAGACATATAGGGATCACTTTGTCCACTGCTGTTGTTGTAGTCTGTTTGTGTCTGTTGTTGATGTAGTCTGTTGTTGTGAAAAAGGGTGAACATTTGCCTGTAATATCCGCATACTTCAATGGATTTAAACCAAACTTGAGTCATAGGTGCAATGTGGAATCCCTCATTTATTGACGAGGCCAAAGGTCACATACCAAGGTCAAAGGTCATATTGTAAGAAAATGTAAAATTGACCTGAATTGAAAAGATGGAAGTTCATTGGAACCAAACTTGGTTCATGGATATTACATGCAAATCCTTATTTGTTTGAGGTCAAAGGTCACATGTCAAGGTCAAAGGTAATATGAGGCCTATCATTCACAAACCGCGACGGCAGGTGACACTAGCGGTCCAAGGACCGCGGTATTTTTATTATATTGTTCTTGGTCACGCACTTGCGTGTCCTGGCCCTTTTTCAACAAAAGTGTTTATCTGGGCACTTTCAACTTTCTTTGCATGGTTAGCTAAGGAAAGTGTGTGCATGTTAGACCAGATAAAGTTTTTTTCACAAGTCTTTCTTTATTCTGCCATAAGCTTAGTCTACATGCAGTTCATATTTCCCTGTGTCCAAATGTTTCTCCAGTGCGTTATCGTCTTCAAATGTTGTGATGCATCCAGGTTCAGAAGATGGCATGGCCGGTTTAGAGTTTGCGATTTTTTTCATGTCGCTTTCCAAACTCACTCACTAGAGAGAACCGTGTGGTGCTTTTCATTACCATAAGGGAACAACTTCTGAATTTCAAAAGAAAGCCCCACACGAATTCTATCTTGCCCATACTCAAAGTTGTTAAAACACCTTAATTTTATCTCCCTGGCGCTTTAGCAGAAGGTGAATTTTGTCATAGTGAAATCTGTCGTCGGCGTCTGTCCATCTGTCTCCACCTGTAACCGTCACACCCCGGATCTAATGTAGATGACACTTGCACCATACGACCTTAGTATCTATCGCTACTTGCACTGTGACAGACGGGTCCAAGTCTGTACACCAAAAGCAAAGGTCATACTCTGTGTATTTCAATCTTTTTCGCTCTTATTCCCCCGAAAACCTGTGTAAACTCTCTCTCTCTTCCCAAGTTTTCAGCTCTTATTTCCTAGGAATACTGTGCAAAGTCTCTCTTAACCTTCTCACTGCATTTCAAACAAGGTTAATAACTAAAAAGGTAAACTTCTACCAGATCCCAATATCCAAATATGACGGAACTTGGTATGTGGGTAGTGGTGGGTGCAAGTAATACCCATGCACTGTGTCATCATTATTTGTACATATTAGTGAACTCATTTGCATATTTGCTCGGATTGGCTCATTACTAACAAAGTATACTTCTACCAGATCCAAGTGTCCAAATTTGACGAAACTTGGTATGTGGATAGCGGTGCATGCAAGTGTACCCATTCATTGTGTCATCAATATTTGTGCATATTAATAAGCTTATTTGCATATTTGTTCTGATTGGCTCATTACTAAAAAGGTGAACTTCTACCAGATCCCAATATCAGAATATGAGGAAACAAGGTATTTGGGTAGTAGTGAATGCAAGTAATACCCTTGCACTGTGTCATCATTATTTGTGCATATTAATGAGCTCATTTGCATTTTTGCTCTGATTAACTCTTTACTAAAAAAGTGAACTAATACGAGATCCCAATATCCGCATATAATGAAATACCGCATGATATGTAGATAGTTGTGTATGCAATATCCATGCACTGTCATCAATATTTGTGCATATTAATGAGTTTAAATGTATATTTGCTCTAATTGGTTCATTACTAACAAAGTGCACTTCTACCAGATTCAAATGTAAACATTTCATGAAACTTGGTATCTGGGTAGCGGTGCTTACAAATAATACCCATGCACTGTGTCATTACTATTTGTGCATATTAATGAGCTCATTTGAATATTTGCTCATTGGCAAGGGATGTATTTACAAGGGATGTATTAACAAATAATACCCATGCACTGTGTCATTACTATTTGTGCATATTAATGAGCTCATTTGAATATTTGCTCATTGGCAAGGGATGTATTTAACAGTATTTTTCATTCATGTCAACCAAGAATGATAACTAGTGCATTTCATGCATACTTTCAATGAAAATTGATCAATTTTTGCTAAATCTTGTAAAATATGTTCTATGAACACTGAATTCTTGACACATATTTAAACAATTGGACAATTCTTGAGGTCTTTTTCATTAATTTGACCCAAATTTATCAATGTTCTTCTTCCAAGAACTCTGAAGTATTTACTCAGTGTACATCTTACAATGTCACTTCTAACACTGAATGAATCTTAAGTTAAAAAACACCAATATACAACGTGGTGTTTCTATATTATATATGTCAAAGCGCAATGATTTTATTTTCTTGTAAGATGGGCCCACATCTCTCCTCTCTAGTGCAGTTATCAAAACAATTTCAAACTGCTGACCAAGTCAGTCGTGGTTTCCCTAAATTTACCAATTTTGGCCAAAAAACAAGGGAAAATCATAAAAAACTATGACATTTAAAGAAGTTTTGTGAAAATCATATACCCAATAGGCTATTATTAAGATTCTCATAAACTTGTAGTGGTTTTCCTTCATGCGTTTTTCACTCTCATCCAAAAACATTGAGATTGGCGTTTTTCAAAATACCAATATTTTCATATCAATTAGTGATTGTTCACTCTCTCATACAAGATGGTCTAGAAACACTGTGATTTTTTAGCTATATTTTCATGAATGGTTTATGGTTGGGGGTCTACATATTTAGTGTGGTTCAAATTCGCTGAGCCCCTTCTTCCCAGATTTTGTGATATTGCATGGTTTTCTCGTAGATTAACTATTAAGATCCAATATTTACACAAATAAGTTGCATATCATCAAATGGTAAATAAAAGGGCTTTCCCCTTTTTTGATGAAACTCTGTAACTTTTTTGAAAAATTGCTGATTTTTGCCGTATGTGCCCTTGAACATCCTGAACATACGGCAATATTCAATTCAACGTCGTTTACTCTAAATCTATGCATAAACTTTTTGCGGGTAATGGCGAGTGTGTGGTAAATAAGAATAATTACTGGGTATGCATTATTTATTTAGAGAAAAGGTGCGGGTATAATTTACTTTCCAATTGATTTACAAACTCAAACTCTAACAACAAGTTTGCTAATTATAAAAAAACTTTGTGTTTTTAAAAATGTGTACATGAGTAGTTTTTCAAGTATTCTGTTGTTGAAATGTGCGTGCTCGATTTTTGTGCGACTTTTATACGAGTATACAAAAACAAACCCTTTATTAAAGGGACACTGGCACATTTGAAAAATAGTGCGCCCTCTAGATTTTCAGTCAAAATTGATATTTTTGCATGGTTAAAAAGCTTTTATATACATTAGTCCTCACCTGAAATTAGTAAGCCCAAATCAGCGCACTTATAAGTAAACAGAACGATTTTATAATTAATGTCGCCGGCGACATTAATTCAGCAGACGACAGGGAAATGGCGTATAACACAAGAAAACACACGCCAGAGTTGATTCTCACGGCATGCACCTTGTCTGACCGCTCTGTGACCTTTGTGGTTTTAATATCAATGAGCACCAGTCTATGATATTCATGTAATAGACACATTAGTTGATTAAAGTTACGGAAAACTTAAAAGTTAGCCTACAAATTACCTGGATGTCTTTAGCCTCTTATTAATGTCTTATCTGCTTTTGGGCATGTTATTTTTATTTGTAAAGTATCTCTATTCTTCCAATGGCCTAGACTGTCATTTGCGAGCAAATTGAAGAAATTTCATATTTTCTGAAAATGTACCAGTGCCGCTTTAAGCGATAACAATGGGTTGATTGATCAAACTTAACGTTGTAAAGTTGTATTACACATTTGTATCTTAATTTTTTGCTCAGTTCCATTGGTAATTGCAATTAGTAAACAATACCTGTGAATGGTAGAGCTCAACATTCTCTATGTGTCGCAAAAGAAGGAATGTTGTTATTAGAAAAATTAATATCGCAGATCGGAGATAGGAAAATATTCTTAAAGTACAGGAGGAAATTTTTTAGGATAGGAATTTCTCTCAATTTGCACTTGTTCGGGGATAGAACACCTACCGATCGGTGGTAGAACACCTACCGAGAACATTTCGAGGGTTTATTGGTCAAACAAGAACAAAGAAACCTAAAAACTGTTTTGCACTTGCCGCTATCGTAATCGTCCCCAATAAAAATATGTTATTGATTGTCTTCCGTGTATTATGACAGAAAGTGCAAAGTTATCATCTTAAAGAGACACTGGCACATTTGAAAAATAGTGCGCCCTCTAGATTTATCAAAATTGATATTTTGCATGGTTGTAGATCTTGTATCTCATGCATTAAGCCCCCCTCACCTGAAATTATAACCCAAATCAGCGCGCTAGGGTATACAGAACGATTTCATAATTCAGACGCAGGCGATATTTATTCAGCAACGGGGGGGGGGACCGCGGAAATGCATAAATTGTTGGTTATTATGGTTTTATGATGTGCTGAGTCGCCTTTCATGGGGACGCATAGCGCCTTGATCACGTTTAAGTGGATTATGTGGCGCGTTAAAAATACAAATTATTATATTATTTATTTAAACACAAGAAAACACACACCCGAGTGGATTCCTACGGTTGCAACTTGTTTAACGGCTGTGAACCTGGTGGTTTCAGTATCAATGAGTGCGAGTCTAGACGAGATTTATATAATAGGACCATTGATTTATTAAAGTTAAGTAAACTTTTACAAGTAAGCCTACAAATACTTGGATTGCTTTAACCTCTGATAAAGGGACTACAGTATTTTTACAAACATGAAATGAACCATTGTGTCCGAAATTGCTAGTGGTAGGTCAAATCAACCACACTTATATTACTCTTCTTTGTGAAAAACAGGCACTCTAAAGCATTTTAAAGCGGTCTTGGAAGGAGCATTAAAGGCCGACCTGTAATAACTAACGACGACGTATTTAGCTATCACCATGTTACTTCAGGTGTGATAATACATGGTTAAACATGCCAAATATGAAAAACATCGTTGTTCGAACAAAAAAGTGTGTCTTTCTGGGGAATGTCCTCGTGTTTTTAATATGCATTGGTTTGGTGAAAGGGTATCATTTGGAGGTGGCTTAAGTTTCAAAATATCATATCCTACCCGAGATTGTCGGTCCGTTGTGGTGGGTGTGTTGTGTTTGCTTCGTTGATTGTTTGTGTAATATTTTTCCAGGGCTTTCCGATTTTTGTGTCTCCTGCCTTAAGGCAGAAGACACAAAGGGATCACACTGTCCTATGTTGTAGTCTGTTGTCTGTTGTTGTTGATGTAGTCTGTTGTTGATGTCTCTTATTGCCTGTAATATCCGCATACTTCAGGCTTTTTATTTCATTTGATAAAGATTGGAAGTGGTGAAAAATCAAGCGTACCGAAATGTTGAATGGAATTGAACAAAATTTGGAAAGCAAAAGACAAAGTTATTATATTCGTGATATAATAGTGGATGGCTGAGGCTGATAACAGAAAATATCGCCCGAGCCTGATCAAATATCGGGCGAAGTAGAAGACGGGGCTGATTTTTTTGGAGAGGGCGATATTTTCTGGTATCAGCCGAAAAAAAAAAAACCATCAATATTATATTATTATGCAGAAGGACGCTGGCGTGACCAAAAAATGCTTTTAACATGGGCTCAAAAACTGATGATGAAAAACAGGAGTATTTGCTTGACGAGGTGCTATGGACCCAATATGCCCAATATTTGTTGCGTATTGTGCAAGTGTTGGGCGGTCCGCGCTAATCGCACTGTGGTATTGCACACAGATGCATAATAAAATGTTATACAATGCACTTGTCCGATGGTGTAACGTCATCTGTAAGAATCATAACGTACGCTATTTTCGGTAGTATCTACACACCAATGGTTCGGAAACGAGCATATTTTTTATCGATGTATCAGTGGTAAAAATCAATTGTTAAAAGATCGCCACAGATACCATAAACTTGTGGTATACATTATCTTTTGCATTATTTTTCACACAACATCAATTGTTTCATCAAACTGCAATTGAAAGCATTTAGTCAAAATTTGATAAACACAGGGGGACGTTTAAGCACATTTTAAATCAAATACAATTGAAAGCATGTAGTTTCAACCGATTTGAAAAACACAGACTTCTTACATATTTTATAATAGCACTTTACTATTTGCCTATTTTAAGCATTCCAAAGCAGAACCCATTTTCGGAATAGTGATTGTCATAAAGTGTGGAATCTGATTTCACTGATTTTATCGGATTCAATATTCTCTACATTAAGACGTTGTCCAAAATCACTAGAAACCTAAAAAGATCAAAATTGACATTTATCCTGTAGTGCCACCACTCAATAGCAGCATCGGCTGTGAAAAATTAATTAGCATGGAATTATTATAAGTACAGTGGTGAATAATGATTTTATTAAGATTGTTGACTTAGACACCAAAATTTAAATGTTTGACTTAGCACACAATTGCAAAATGGGAATGAACATCATAAATCTGCTTTAGAATCGCAGAAAATTAAGAACCAAAAATTCCAAATAGGGTTTCCAACTTTGACCTCTCACAGATTAAGTTCGAGCAAGTAAAAGCATAATGTTGGTACCGCCGAAGCTCATGGTCCGCATGATAAGGATTAATAGGCACGGAGAGGATCACGGCTGCCCTAACGTAAAATAGGGCAACAAGGGACAAGTTTATTGTTTGGGAATGAGCTTCGATCTGCCCAATCTTCACAACATTGTGAAAGCCCTGCTACCCCATTTCAATCATTTTTAAAAAAGCCCCATCAAATAAAAGCATACAAGCCGAACGCGGAGAACGGTCCACACGACGGACCCTGTGGTCCCCAAGAAGGACCCAGTGGCGCAACAAAACGGACCATTCTATTTCAGGATTGGACCAAACCGGGATACCAAAACTAGAGTAGAGCAATCACGCGCAAGCTCCGCGCCGTAATCAATAAGCCGCGGCTAACAAGCATTATACCCAAGTGGACATACGCGGTTCGTAAATTTTTAGAATTTTTGGGGGGTATTATGGGTGGGAGGAAAAACATCTCGTCTGCGTGAAAAAATTAAAGTGAACTTGAATATTGGATTGCGCGAGCACCAGTGGCGTAACCAGCGGGGGGTGGGTGGAGCATGGGGGCGCGAGCCCCCCTGTTCACACAGCTGTTTGACCCCATACAAATGTCTCTTTTATTTTTAGAACAATTTTAAGCAGTGGCGACACAATTTGACAACTTGAGTATACAGGAGGGACTTGCAAGAGCTATCATCTATGCAAAATATCGGACAAATCATGCGGGGAATCTCGCCATATAGGCAGAAGGTCATGAGTTGTATGTTATAGCAACCTCTATATGTCCATTCTCCATTGAAAAGACGTTGAAAACTAGATTTTAAGAAAAAATCGATTTGCCCGCAATGAAATGTCGTAAAATGTACACAGAATGTAGTAGTGGACTTAAATTTTCCAAATAGTTGTCAAAAGTGTGTCGCCGGACGAATAATTTTTTGTTTATTTCTGGTTGGTCAAATAATGTAGACTTTCAAACAACTGTGTTCAGATGCCGATGCCCTACGCCAGCCCCCCCCCCAACGCGAAACTGCCCCCCCCCAATTTACAAAGGTCTGGTTACACGCCACTGGCGAACACGCACTTCTCCGGAAACCCGGTTGCAAAGGCACCTGTTGTGGAATGGTTGCAACGATGAGCAAACATTTCCGCCGGCCATACAATCCGCCACCACCAGCCTGACACACGACAGTCTAAAACTGAGGTGATTGAACCAAAGGGGTCAAAGCCTCTCAATACGCGGGTCCACAAAAGCGTATACGCTTATAACAAACCGATTTCATTGTGCGATTTATAAAAAAATAGGTACTAGTTAGAGGGTCGTTAAGTGCCAAATTACGTTGTACCATCGACGCCAACAAAAAATAATAAAAATGAAAAAAAATGAAAAAAAGAAAATTAAATAAAATTTTCGATTTTTAAAAAAAAAAAAAAATCAGATTTTTTTTTAGAATTGTTTTTTTTACGTTTTTTTTATTTTTTATAGAATTGTACGAAGCCCCAGAAGGGACATGGTAAAAAAAAATAAATATATTACGTACGTACGTAAAAAGTTTCACGTACGTACAAATAATATCACGTAGTACGTTAAAGTAAAACGGTTTCACCGTACGTTACGCAATAAAATGATTACCACGTACGTACGTAATACGTAATAATACGCGTAACTTACGCCAATAACATGCGTACGTACGTCAAAGGTTTCACGTACGTACGTAATAATGATAACACGGACAACGTAATAATATCGCGTACATAACGTAATAACATTACGTACGTTACGCAATAGGTTTATGCACGTGCTGCATGCCGTATGTTAGCGCAAGATTTACTACACCAATATTTTGGGGAAATATAGACTTGCATGGGTGGTGAGTCGATGCCAACCGATATAATGGAGGAGGCGACGTTATGAAGAAATGAAAAGTTGTCACATCGTACTTTATATAATTAATACAAGTATAATGGCACTATTTCTTCTTACAAGTTTGCATTTTTCAGCGTATGCATTTAAATTATCGGGTTTTATTAAGCGAGCATGTAATTTGCGTCTTGTAATAGCATCCCAAAGGAACGTGTTAAAAATTCAAATTTACACATCAAAATCCTGACGCCCAGAAAAAATTATCAGGGTATCATTAGTAAAAGTATTAAATTGAAAAGCTTATATATAAGAAAAACTCAATGAGTTTTTGAACACTTAGTGACAGGGTTGGT
>JAMKCH010018093.1:0-22980 GCA_023653785.1 Ophioderma brevispina
CACACACACACACACACGACTACCACACACAGACATACGACCAGAGTAATCCCTATGTGCCTTTGCAATCTGAAGAAGACACAAAAAAGATTGCACCTCGTTGCATTTGGGCCGTGTTCGGCTACAACGACCCGGTCCAGGTTAGGTTAATTTGTATTTTAAATTTTTTTCTTCTAAACGAAATTTAAATAATTAAAAAGTGACCTGTGATTTCCGATTTTTGGGTCGGTCGGAAAAGGGCCAACAAACCTTTTTTAGGCTTACTATGAATCACAACAAAGAGGAATGGCCGACAGTCTTTCCCAACACCCCGAGACACCCCACTCCCTCCCAAACGCCCCGCAACACCCCAACCCTTCCCTCCCCAACACCCTTCGTTTCAGCCATACAAGCATATGCATATTTAATTAGCTCATTGACCTACCTGAGCCACATTTAGCACATTCTTAATATGGCAAAAAGATGCACACACAACAGGCTTCATGAGTGAAGGAATTTTGTGTATCCAGGTACGGTTTCAAAATTATAGCCATTTCGCAGATTTTTATTGCTATTATTTGGCATAACTAATAACCAAAATACGCCCAAAAATCTAATCAGTTCAAGAAACTCTTCAAGCCGCTTCCATACACAAAGTACATCCTATACACCTTAAGAACTCTAGATACTTGTACACAGGCTTTTTTTCTTAAATTATGCAAATTAAGACAAGTAGCATATTGACACCGAAAATTGCCACTTTGACCCAATTATGATTCACACAAAAGATGCATGGCATGTAGCTTTCATGTAACAAAGACATTGCCACTATCGATGTACGTGTGTAGAGATTACAGTAATAACGCAATATGTAATTAGCTCTATTTGCCTAAACTAGCCACATACTTTCAAATTGCAGACAGGATGGCACCTTGATAGGCTTTCATGCAGTGAAGGAATTTTGCGTTTCCGATATGTACTGTTTCAAAATTATAGCAATTACGCTGATTTTTGCAGATTAATTAGTCATTTGACAACTTAATGTTGCCCGAAATACGACCTAAATCTACTCAGGTCGAGAACTCTCCAGCCCGCTCCCTTCCACCAAGTACAGAATTATACAACCTTGCAGGAAAAATTTTCGTAAATTATGCAAATTAGATACTTAAGTAGCATATTTTATGACAAAAATCTAATCATGGTTGGCAACTCGTCAACCCGCTTCTTGTCCACCAAGTACATCATCGTAGCCCGACGGAACTAGATAAATTGTACACAAGCAGTGAAAACGGACGGCGGACAGGCAGGACAGACATACAGCCGGGACGGACAGACAGACAGAGAAAGAAAGTGATTACTCTTCCAACAAGTTCAGGCGAGACAAACAAACAAAAAACTCTATGTGCTTCCTTTCTGTGAGAACCATTATTGTCTTAATGTTCACTTGCAAGCGGATTAAAGATCACACACCTCAATAATTCGTAGCTAAGAAAAAAGTGATTAATTAAATATCTTTCTTCACAGCAACAATATTGTTGTTCTCTGTGAACTGAAACTGGCTTTCGCAGTGACATTGATGACAGTGAACTTAAAATTGATGATACTATTTTTGTAGAATTGATAGAAAATACCAAAATCATGGTGGTATTGCCTGTTATTAACAGGAGTGTATTTACTTTCAAAGAAAATCAGTGATCTTCTCATTAATGATTGGGGGGAAGCTTTGTGGATTGAAAGCAATCTTGCCACAAACCAAACCAATTATTTACTAGGCACTGTCTATCGTGTTCATGATGCTACAGCTGGGACTATGTTGACAAAATTGATTATATGTTTCAAAATTGTGTTCTATTTATGATGATATTATTATGGTAGGTGACTTAATCTGTATTTGTAAACTCGTCTCAGCTAAAAAGGTATCGAATATTTCTCACCATCAAGCTCACTCAACTGGATTAATGACTATACACGCATTAATGAAAAGAGTAAGACAATTATTGATCTGTTTTGGGTCTAGACCAGAAACAATTTCTACCTCTGGTGTTCATAGTATGGTGTCTTAGGATCATCTCTTATTTATGTTGTTCGGAAATTACATACGCAGATTAAACCATCTCCTTAAAAGTTGTTAAGACAAAGTCATATAAAAATTTTAATTGAGAGTGACTTTGTTAATACTATTAGAAAATATTAACTGGGATCAATGTTCTACTTGTAATTGATGTTGATATTGCTGTGTGAATCTTTGGAAAGATTTATTTTGTAAAGCCTGTGATGATCATGCCCAGTCAGGGAAAAACGTATGAAAGGCTTCTCAACACAGAATGGATCACTAGTGAATTGCTGACTGTTTTGGCCAAAGACTGGACGTTTATTTCGCTAGAGCTCATAAAATCTAATGGTCCCCATGATTGGCATATGGCTAAATTTTTAGCCAATAAAGCCAACAATATGCTCACTTTCTGTAAAAAGAGAATTCTATTCTGCTTCTATGGCTGAAATGTTAACAACTCAAAAAAAAATTATGGTCTATATCAAACAAGGCTAGTACCTAACAAAGAATCATCTACATTCCATTTCTGTTAAGACTGATGATGGTTTCACATCCTCAGCTAAAGATACTGCTAATGCTTTTAATAACTATTTAACTTCTATTGGTTTTTCTGAAAAGTTGATGATGCTCATAAGGCAGACCAGCACATCACCTACAAATAATTTTAATCGTACTTGTGATTCTATTTTCAGGTCTGTAAGTTTCTCATAAAGTTTGTTTATAAGCAAATATGTGATATGTTAATAATAAGTCTCCAGGATTTGATGCTTTCAGTGTAAAACTTATTAAGCTGGCTGCCTCCTTATATAAGCAATTCTTTTGCTTTTATTGCAAACCTTTACATTAGACTCGGTTTTTACGGCAGAATGGAAAAAAGCCAAAATTACCCCTATATTAAAACTGGTGACAAGTCAGATGGGGGAAAACTATCGACCCATTTACTTCTGCCACTGATTTCTAAAATCATGGAAAGAGCTGTTCCACAATCAATTGTATTCGTTTACATTGTTGACAAAGGCCTTTCTCTCTGATAACCAATAAGGTTTTCGTGCTAATCATTCCACAGCCACTCTTGCGCGATGTTCAGGATTTATGTTTTGAAAATAGGATGGGGTCAGTGCAAACAGGTGCAAAGTTTTTTGACCTCAGAAAGGCTTTTGAATGCGTTAACCATTCTCTTCTCATTGATTAAACTTTCACAAAATGGTATTACTGGTTTGTTTTTTGGGGGTGATCCTGCACTTACAGGGTTGTGCATACTTCTCAGTGACAGAACTCAGGCAGTCAACATAATCTCTCTTTCTGACTTCCAAACATATCAACATTTGGTATCCCCCAAGGCTCTATACTTGCGCCATCTCTTTATCATTTTTGTCAATAATCTTTCAAATAGTGTTAACTGCGAAAGGTACTATGTATGCTGATGATACAACACGTCTTTGTACTTCAAGACAAGCCACCACACTCTGAATTTGGACTCAATCCAAACTAAACAAAATTTCTAAATGGTTGATGATGTAACAAACGCACTTTGATGCCAAGAAACCCAAGTTTATGGTATTTGGTACATGTCATGTTCTCATAATTTTCAAAAATGTTCTCTGCACTGTATTGATAATATTGAAGGTTGACCAGTTTAAAATATCTTGGTGTAATTTTGATCATCTGATGTCTTGGTGTGATCATATCTATCAATGTCTGCATGTATTTCTAAACGTTTGTGGGGTTTATAAGAAGGACTAAATATGATATTCCAAAAGATACTCGTATTATGCTTGACAATTCAATTTCTGCCACATTTTGACTAATGCAGCCCTGTCTGGTCTAAATGTACTAATCGATTATGAAACACTTCAAGTTGCTCCACAAAATAGATTAGCTCGCATAATTTTCTCAGCGGACATTCGAACTCCTGTTAAAGGACTCGATGTGTACACTGCAGTGAACAAAACTTAATGATCGGTGTATAACCAAATTGCTAATGTTATTTTCAATGCGTCAAAGGTCTTGCCCCAGGTTACCTGTCCTATCAGTTCAATTTGCACTCAGTTCTTTTAAGGGTACCAGAAGTCAAAACCACAAACTCTTTGTATGAACCACCATTGGAACAAAAGAGGGAAACTAGTTCCTATGAGAAAACCAAAAATATGGAAACAGTCTTCCTGTCTGAATCGCTGTAACTATAATAAATGAGTTCTATCTCAGATTAAGCATCTACATTTGTAAATCCCACATAAGCTATTTGTACTACTGTAGATGTCTATAGTTCATTGATACTCATTGCTTATTGATTTTGTTCTGTGTCTTAGTATTTTTTAGATGATGTTAAATGTCGTAAAGTTCATTCTGTACAAGTGTATATAGGCAGGGCCTCCTGAGAATCAGTGCTTCTTGTCATGAAGGGGCTACCTGCTATACAGAAAGTTTAAATAAATAAATAACTTTTAAATAATAATTTACTGGAGAATGTGATATTCAACTTCAAGATGAGCCACTTAATTAAGAGGTGGTCACTCAAGCAGCAATTTCACACCGATTATCAACAACGCTCAACAGTGGGTATGATTGGTTAGTGCCTGACTTTTTTATGTGATAAATCATATACCCGCTTGCGTAGCAAGGGCAGGTATCGTAGCGGAAAAAGCCAGAGCAACCTTGGCTATAACAATCTTTTCCTTGATTTTTATGAACATTTAACAAGGTATAAACCGTATGGACAAATTGGACTTGGAATAGTAGTACACACCTAAACGTGATTGACAAGTTAAATTCACAGGATATGTACTATTTTTGAAGCAATTACAGCATGTAAACCAACTTACTAAGCCATGTGACACATATGTATGTACTCTTTCACTAACCTGCTTCCATGATACTGGACGTAGGCACATCGATTCATCCATGTAATGCGACAATGTAGGTACATACCATCAGTCATCAGGAACATATTTACATAACACTAAAAAAAACAATGAAAACCGTACAATGAACAATGAACAATTGTATCGTGTAGATTGATAACCTATTTTGTGTTGAAAGGGGATAAACTACCACGGTGCCATGGCAAAATTAAGAGAAAATAAGGACTTGGACCATGCCATGGCATGGTCTATGTTGTTGGACATGTCATTGACATTACAGTTGACATTTAAATTCGTTCTCCAAATGACTTGTGTATGAGTACAAAAATTGGAGTAACTTTGACAACAGAATGCTCCGATTTAAAAAACTGGAAGTCGTTCTGAGTTTGCCGAGGAGCCTCTCTTTCACAAAATACACTTTAAAACCCAGGATGCAGACACTAATTTTTTCAAACTGAAATGCCTAAGACTAAAGTAAAGTACTAGCCCATACATACTCATAAATTGCTTGATACTCATGTTGAAGGATAGTAACCCAATGTGACCCAAGCCCAAAATCAAATCTTCTACATCTCGTACGTGTCTTGTATTGGTTCCGTCGGCTTTTAAAAGAACCTTGAGCAATGGTCCTCAAATAGCCCGTAAAATGGCCGGACATATGAAAGGCCCCCTTAGCTTACTGAAAATACATAGGTGCCGTAAAAGGTAGATTGAACCCAGTTCGTTTTGCGCTTTTAGTTTGTTGAATAAATGAAAAAAATACCCTTTATTCAGTTAAAAAAATATAAAATTTTTTTTTTTTTTTTTTAAAAATGTTACAAAATTTAAAAAAAGAAAAATATAGGCCTATAATATTAATTTAATAATAAATTTGTAATAGGGACTAATCCCCGGGGGACTAAGATTATAATAAATAGAAGTGGTTAATTGAATGCGTTTCCGCTAGTAATTTCCTTTATTCCGTTGTAATAATCATAATAATAAATTGTACTGGCCTAAGAATAATAATAAAGTGCGTCACTGAATGCGTCTTCTCGCTTAGCAATTTCCTTTATTCCGTTTACATGGTAGGCCTATATGCTGGTAAAGCCAGTAGTTATGCACTTTATTTCCGTTTTTTATTTGAAACTACGAAAAGCGGACTTGCAATATATCATTCCGTTTTCGACGATCATTTCATTGCCAAACTAGGCACTTCAAATAATGCACAAATACACTTACTTTGAACAAAAAACACGACGCCAGAAGCAAAAGACCCATCGGAACAAGTAGACCCGTCGGAACAAATAGACCCGTCAACCACTTCTTGCTTAACTTCTGTACCACCCAAAACTACAAACCCCTCTTTTGCTGGCTTAAATAGCCCCAAAGAAATCCCCTCTTTCTCGTCACCTCCGGGACCAAAGCTAACATTAACTGATTTGAAATCAGTTAATAACAAAGTTCGTTCACTATAATACATCCTCAAATAGCCCCGTTTCAGTGGAACTTTTGTACACAGACGGGGATATTTTGACGGAGTAGTATAAGAGTGATTGACTCTTTTCCAAACCAGTTTTCAATAGCACCTATGGATATTGATAAATCAGTTAATAACAAAAGTTCGTCACTCTAATACATTCCTCAAATAGCCCCGTTCCAATGGAACTTTTGTACACAAACGGTGGGATTTGAGGCTCAGTATAAGGAGTGATGTACAACATCCAACACTCTTATACATATCCTCAAATAGCCCCGTTTCAAAGGAACTTTTGTACACAGACGGGCTATTTGAGGATATGTATTATAGTGACGATACCTTCAAGGTTAAATACAACCGCCCCGGAGGGGCTAAACACGGGGATCTTTTGGGGGCTTTTATAATAATAGGCAAAAGAGGGAATGGTATTTTTGTGGGGGAAAAGAAGGTTAAGGAGAAGGTAAAGACGGGTAGATTGGTACAGACGGGCCTATTTGACTATGACGGGTTATCCGTACAGAAGGTATAATGATTTATTTGTTAAGACTGGTTTGTTATTTTATTGCTTTCTTAACGGAATAAGGGCAATGTATTTATATTTTTACATTATTATTATATAGTTCAATGTTTAAATTGTGTAAAGACATGTTCACGGCTGGACAAGAAAACAAATGCCAAAAATTTCCCGGGAACACAATCCAAAATGCCCTTCAAGATTGCCAAATTCCCTTCAATTATTATGTATTTCTTTATTTGACAATGACGTACAAATTTCCCTCCAAGATAGTAGATTTCACTGGAACTCAGGTCCCAAGTTCCGCACTTCCAGACGTGCACATGTTTGTACTTCATGTATTAAGATTCTTTATCATTTTAAACGGAATAAAGGCAAATAAATTTAATTATTATTATTTTGTTTATAGTTATTGTTTAAATTTGTGTAAACCAATTGTAATTTTATATCTTATGCCGACTTACTTTATGAATTTTAGTTTAGCGGAAAAGTGGCATTATATAAATTTTTGCCAAATATTATGATTATGTTACATGTAAAGTGTTTAAATTTGGTTTAATAGCTTTATGTATAAGATTATTTTAGATTCTTAACGGAATAAAGGGCATTATATACTTTTCCATTATATATTTATAGTTCAATGTTTAAATTTGTGTAAGAAATGTTGGCACTTATTAAGATTTATCATTTTAACGGAATATAAAAAAGGCCTTATATAAAAGTTGCCATTGAGTATTATTGTTTATGTTAATTGCCCTAAATTTGTGAAAACAAATGTAGTTTGTATTTTAATCTTTAGTAAGATTACTTTATGAATCGAATGTTTAGTTCTAAAGGAATAAGGAATTAATAATTTTGCAATTATGTAATTATTGTTGTTGTGTACATAGTTAAATGTTAAATTTGTGAAAAGAAATTGCTGTTTTTATATGTTATTAAGGTTATTTCTAATTTTTAAAGGATAAAGGTGCATTATTTTTATCAGTGACAATTTATCATTGGAGTTGCCTTATGGAAAAACTTATTTATTTCATTATTATTATTATGTTTGAGTTATTAAAAAAATGTAAATCATCAAGGTAAAGCACCGCCACTGGAGTGCGTCTGACACATATATGCCCCTTGTCAACGGCGCGCCTAAGCAGGATCCTGCACCGCGCACCGTATAAGTGCGCCTTAGCATCTGCGTGTATTTTTTTTTTTACCAAGCTAGGGGGGGCTTTTTCAGTGTGTTAAGGGTACACACCACCAATAGAGGCGACAGTGCCTTATCGGTCCGAGGTTATCACGACTGTAGTACCTCTTTGTGTATAAATGTGAGATATTCTTTATGCTGTGATTTTGTTGACCAAATTTGATTTAACAGATAGGAGTGAATGCTTATAACTGACAATGTGAAAAGAAAACCTCGAAATGTTTAATGAAATCTAAGTGTGATCGGCGTTAAACACACACAAGGCGCATGCGAGGTAAGAGGCGGGAAGTGAAACCGCGAAAATACGGCATCTGTAATATCCGTATAATTATCTAAACAAATCTAAACCGAAAAAATGTTCTCATCATTTTTTGATATGTTGTAGAGAAATATCTACTGGCTGTATCATTAATCCGTATTTCCAAAACGAGGAGGTAACTCGAGTTATTAGCCATTATTTGGACCATTCATTTTAATACAAAAGTGTATGGCGCGTGGCAATGGTGGTGTGTACCTTTAAGCGCGCAAGCATGGTGCTAGTCCTCATTAGACAGGCGTTTTGGGTTGGTACAGCCACTATAAACGCGTTATGGAATTTTTTCTATCTTTCTATTTTCTAAAACACTATAATGTTAATCAGAACCAAAATATTGGGGGTCTTCTTCGTATTTGCTTTCTATGGGCAAACAAAAGCAACTAGTTAACTCAAAAATAGGGCTAAAACACGCCGCAGCATACTGGTGGTCAATCGGTAGCAACGGATAGTCTCCCAAAATCGCTAGTAGCCGACATTACCATGGCTTTTTTAAAATCGATTCTTTATTCTCTATTTAACCTCGCACAATCTTGTAATTAATATATAGCAGGTCCTATACTGATATTTCAAGAAAATGATTATATAACTCATTTCCTTTAAATCCTAGATTTTACTACACTTTAAGTGAGTGGGGGGGGGGGCGAATCGCAGTGGATAAACGCGCAAATTTTCTATATGCAGATATAGTCGGAAGACGCCCGATTTTGTTTAAAGCAGATACTCAACTGGGGTGGACAGATGAATCAAATTTCGACACGTTTATGAAATCGTTTTAACTTTTTAATTGTTATGTTGATTTTGTCATTATGAGCAGATTTTCGAGAATTTTTTTTAGCACGTAAAAGGGTCGCATGCACTGCAAAAGTGGCTAAAATCAGAGCAAAATTGAAAACGGTCTTTTTTATGTGTTTTTGCTGCATAATGCATAACATGGCGAAAATCACATTTTAATTAATCTGTTAACCTATTAAAATGTCAGCGGTTTTTAAATTCAAGTTAAAATGTTGTCACACACCATCGCAAAGGTAAAACACTACAAAATATGATTCTTTGAAGGCCACTTAAGGTGCCGTCGGAACTTTGATAGGCTTTAAGTCGGGTCAAAAAATAGAGGAAAAACGACGCGCTAATCAAAAAATGTCAAAAAGTGAGTGGTTTAGTATCGGTCGGTAGTCTTGGAGAAGCAATTCGCGAAACTAAAAATGGCTAACGAAGTGAAATTCGAGCGACTATTTAACTTTTTATTAGCTATCTTTTGACACATCATTTAATGTGGGGGTCAAAAAATAATTGCTCGCCTTAAAGGTGTTTTGCAACGAGAGATTTCAAGATCAGGTGTCCCTAAAAATCGAAAGTGCTTATTTTGGCCCACGATCTAAAGCTTTCCATAAAAAATATCACCCATCGGAAAGGATTAAGCTAAGAAATGTTCTTTGGTACCCAAAAAAATTGGAATTTCTACATTTCGTCATAGGAGCAAATACGCAAAAATTCAGCCTATGTTGATATTGAAATTAAGCCAATCAAAAATCGCCTTTTTTCTTTTTGTAGACATTTCTGTAGCCAAATACAAGGTAAGAAATCTATTGGTGTCTAATCTATATGGAAATTACCATTATGACACAATATTTGGGTGCCTTTTCAAAATCTCCGTGGCACCTTAAAAAAAACAAAGGGTACCACACAACCATTTGAGTGGACAGAGCCTATATAGGTCCGAGGTTTATCACGACGTACCTCTTTTTTTAAAAATTGTGAGATATTCTTAGAATCTGTGTTTTGTTGACCAAATTTGATTTTAACGATAGGAGTGAAGTATACTTGACGATTTTAAAAGAAAGATAAAACCTCGAAATGTTAATTGAAATTAAGTGTGATCGGCGTATAAAACACATCAAGGCGAAGCGATGGTTAAGAGTCGGGAAGTTGACACCCGCGGAAAAATACGGCTCTGTCAATAGCAGTAAATCTAGAAAATTAAACGAAAACGTTATCCGCATTTTTTGATATGTTGTAGCGAAATTTCTACGGTTGTATAAACCGCATTTTCCAAAACGAGAGGTAACTCGAGTTATAGCCATTATTCTGACCATCATCATTTTACATACAAAGTCTAGGGCGCGTGCAATGGTGGTGTGTACTTAGTACAGGGAACCTTTAAGTCGTTTTTTGACATTGGTGGCTCGGCACGACGTAACGGCCATTAATGCATTGAAAAGTCGTAGCAATCAAGGCACCGTATAGTGATTTGCCGACGCAGGCGCGGTGTCGAAGTCAATTACGCTAAGAAAAATAACCCAATGGGGGCCGCAGTATTTATCATGCACCTAACTTGACTTGTTATTTATCTCTGACAATTGCTTTTCTTCGATGAAAATAAAATTAAGTCTGATTTGACAATATTCGTGTCGGGATTCGTGCATACACGATTTGACTATGTAATGTCGTTATACTAGAAATGAGGGTGATTCGTAAATGTGAAATGCAAAAAGATTTATAATGAACTCGTCTGACAGGCCGAAATTTCAGTATGACAGTTGTATAGTGTGTACCCTAAAGCAATATGGCACATTTTTTGAAGAGCGCCCCCAATTTTCGAAATTTGATATTTTTGAACGCGATGTTGGTAAGTCTAGAAAACTATACCTGCGAAGGAGAATGCTCAAAAATGCGTTATTGATCCTAAAATAAGCGATTTTTATAATTAGGAATGGGATCCTATATGTTTTATTACTTAAAGGCAGAGCGGGGAAATGCTAAGTTAGTCCGTCAATGATGAAATAGTGCCACCTCTGAGAAAAATAACTCAACTTGATTGTGCTGAACCAATAAAATAACAAGATGGATGAGCGTAGACACGTTACATGCAGCGATTTCCCGGCTATCATATTGAAGGACGTTGCCAGCAGCCGTTGATTATATCGAATATCGGGGGATCCAGATTAATAATTATTCGTAATGACAAAATTCCTTCATTTGGAGACACAGCAGTTTCGAGCTTAACAATTCAAAGGTATAGTTTACTAGCCAGTTCCAATGCAAACATTAAAAATCTCAAAATTTTTTGAAAAATTGGGGGCGCTCTTCAAAAAAAGTGCTTTATTGCTTTAATGATACGGGGCTATTTGAGGACATTGCCAGAAACTTAAACAAACCTTTTCATCTTTTTAGCGATCGCTGCACATAGGAAACTATTTCATGTTGCAAAAACGCAAACAATACTTCATCTGCCATCACTTGTTTTGTAACCTTTGACAGGGGATGGTTTGCCGGGGTTTGACCCTGATTTGACCGCAACACCGGCGTCCGCAGCGTAGATCATTGCTATCCTAGCTTAAAAAGAAGAAACGAATAAATTAACCTTTAATTTATTATATATTAAGAATTTTGTTTTATCTCATTAAAAGTAGGCGGTAATCATGTTTATGATATGAAATTATAAGAGAAATGAAAAAAAAAACTTGATCGAGGCTGTATTTCACACGGGGTAAAAAAAAAAAATCAGTAATGGCGGATGAGTCGGTGTATTTGCTGCAGCAGCAGCTTGAAAAAGCTAAAGAAAGTCTGTTAAATGTCGATGAAAATATTCGAAGACTAACAGGTAGAGAACCAGGAGAACGGCGGTAAGTTTCGTAAAAAAAATGAAAGATTGAACAGCTTGAAAGTGCGGTGACTGACGTGTTTTAAACTTCATAGACAAGGCGGTAAAGGCAGCACACCTCTCACTTGTTTGCCAGAGAGATTATCCGATCAAATGCAGTCCCTCATCGATCGTGACAGCATGTAATTACTGTTGATTGCGGGGCATTGTTTGGCGACTTCCCGTGAAGTGTGCTATGTAGTTGTGCTGTGTATTATGTTTCTGGGTGTGTATTAATTAAAATACTCAACTAAAAGTAAATATAGTCACCTAAAATGCTCAAGTTCTTAGGATTGTATTTTTGTTTTGATGCAGTAAACATTAGCATTACCATAGGATACTGTGCATAACAAAAAAAAAAAAAAATAGTGGACATTGACAAACATTAATAAATATGTAAAAAAGGGAGGATTTGTTAGAAAATGAGGACACCATCGTCAGGAAGTCTGAAGCCATGTGTTATCAGAGTAAAAAACACATAAGATATTGCTAGTTATCAGAGTAAATCTGACACTTTTTACGTCTCTGGCGAACAAATTTGGGACCGTAAGTAAATAAATACTGAAGAAATCTTAGTCAGTGTCCTCCTAGTGCAATGTAAGAATGTTTTTTGTAAATACACGCGACAGCCAGGCATTTCCTTGTAACGATATATAACGGTACGTGATCAATAACGACCTGCACATCACCAGGGCACCACTTAATCGTAATCTTCTATAATCTCTCTGGCGAACAAGTGAGAGGTGTGCTGCCTTTACCGCCTTGTCTTCATAGTGTGCAGTGGTGTTTCAAACTAGTTACAGTAACATGTAAACTAGGACAGGTACTGAGTTACAGAACGTTGCCATTTAATGACTTAGCCATTTTTCCTGAACTCAGCGAAGTTCAACTTTGCAGAAGGATAACTTATCTTTAATTTTTTTACTTCACCCTCAAGTTACGTCCATTGCAGCATGTGTATTCTCATGATTCATATGAGATTGCAATTTGTTGTCAATTTTCACTTACCTATTTCGGAAAAAATCGAATTTTTCGTCCAGTTGTACTCATATTGCTTCCACACAACGTATCGTAGATAGGAAATCGCAAGGACTCATGGGATTAGTATGCACGCAACTGGCGAAGACGCATTCCGGTTTTTGCGCCGGTGTTTCTATATTTCCTTGACAAGATGCTAAGCCGCACCCTCTGCGGAGATATCAGCTAGTTGAACATCGACAAATGTCACCGGTGGTGGAGCCGGGGAGGTAAACATGACACCGGCAATCCGGGACTCTCGCCACCCCAATCGGCTATGGAATTTGCTTACACAGGAATAACAGGCAATTACAATGGGCCCGACATTGATCAAGAAACTCAATCTGCAGATAGCATATGCTTCGCCTGCTATCTGGAGATTGAGTGGGTAACGCACATTTTTCGGGCGGTGTGCGTTCAACATTTTTTAAACGCACTGTTTGTCCCCTGTTTGTGCTCAATGTCAGTAGTTTTACCGTAAGCATACCTGTAGATAGTTGTTGACTATATACTGGTTGTTGTGCATTTCTTTGGCAGTCGAACGGGTTTTTGTGCAAAACTGGCTATTATCTTGAGAATGTCGGTCGTGGTTTGTGGTGATTATTAAACAGGGACGTGTATTACCATTGGTATTACCATAATCATCTTGGCCTTGGTTGTTTTTCCATACCATCATGCAATATGATGAATGTTCTATTTATCGCACAGGGGAAATAATTCTTAAAACAAAGTCAAGGAAAATTCTGGAATGTCGCCCTCATTTTATACGTGTTGTAGAGCGTTGGCAATTGAATACCGCATAGCTGTAGTAATTACCCATAGAGCTGAATATACCACCAAATTACATTATTTTTGAAAAGGGATCCAATACAGAATCAAAAGTTCAATTTAGTTCAAAGTATTTTAGTGACATTCCCAAACATGTAGGTATTGTCAAATGATTATACAATACATAAAAAGAAAGACCAACATGTTTAACATTAAAATAAGACATCATAAAATTACAAATTTACAAGACCAGTATTTAGAGCGCATATCAAAAGCAGATTATTAAGGACAGGGTGTCAACCCGGTGCTTTTGTTTTACACGAATTTCTGATTTTTGCACCATTTTATAACATCAAACTGCGTTCTATAGGAACCAACAAAGGTTATCCACTGCTCACAATCCTGAGCTGTATTTTTTGCGGATGAAAAAACAGTATTGACCATTAAGAGTCACAAAAACCAAACCGCTTGGTCTAAAACGGCGGGAAATTAAGCCACTTTCACGCCGTCAGGCGCAAGGCGCACCATCGCGTCGCGCGATGAATTTTTGCTGCGTAATTAAGCGTCCGCGTGTTTTAATGTATTTTGAGCGAACGCATCTGGGAAAACGAAAAAGAATATTTGGAAAATGTAACAAAGACGATAATTTAGACCAGATTGAAATTTCAATTTCTTCTAATTTTCCTGGAGTAGAACAAAATAAATTTGAGCAATAGTGCATAAAGATGTATTTTCATCACTTGCACAACATACTCAATTTTGAAGTTCAAGATAAAGTTATTTGAGAAAGAGGCAGCTTGAAATGGCGTGAAAATGGTCACTTTTTTACTTAAAACACGGATTTTCTCAATGTTTCATTTTCGCAAAAGTTGGCAAATTTTCAGACAAGATAACTCCAAAAAATACCGAAGTAAAAGGTAAGGTTAACTTTCATACGATAGCAATCCGTCTTCTAGGGACGGTTTCTCAATTTTAATTTTTCGATCTCTAACTAAAGTATTCTCCAATATATACTCAAATTTGGAAAAGAAAAGTAAAAATCACACTTTTTTTACATTTTTCCGTATCTTCGAAAAAGTAAGCTCTATTTTTAAAAATGAAAAAACAGCTTTCCCTAGGACAAATTTGTCTTGTTTCAAAAAATCACATAAGAAATCATGAAATTAAAATTGTTTTGTTAGCTGTCTGACAATTTTGGGGCAAAATCGTGTTTTTAGTATTTTTCTCAAAATACGGAAAGTTTACATTAAGCTGATGCCATCATCGGGTCCATCGTCCAATTTCTTCCTAGAAATTGTATAACTTTTTACATACAATATTCAAATATTTTCAAGTTACAAACCAAAATAGATACTCGGAAACTCAAGGTTCCACACTGCCTAACAAAATTAGAAATGGCAAGATATTATAATATATCATTGGCACTCATTATGAGAATGAAAACGTCATTATCTTGACAAATTATTGGTGTCAAAAGTCTCATCGTTCCGAAAGAAGCTTATTGGGCGCAAGTCAGTATAGAGTCACTTCATTATAAAGTTGAAATTCATCCTCAACTTCGTTCAGATTACAATAATGGCATTCTAGTTCTGGTTTAAGTGAGAGATGCGACCTTTCTCAATCATTAAGAATGAGAATAATTCTTAATCGAACAAAGTGCAAGATCTGGATGGCAGCGGATCAGACATAATTACTAATTCTCCGTGTCATATGATTTCTTGAAAAGACAGTAAGTCTCAATTTAGATTGGAAATTTGATTGGGTAATCCAGAGATTCTTAAGCACGTTGGAGAGGAGATAAGAGGATCGTTGAAATGCGAGCAGTGATTTATATTGGGTTTAACCAAATGTTCATGACCTGTCAAAAAGAGATCGAAAATTTTGGTGAACCTGACGACCAAGAGAAAACAGGTAGAATCAATTAGTTTTCTGTTGTCAATTAGTGCATGAGTTACGAGAGAGTTATCCCCTTTGTGGCAATATCATTAGGTTTCCACCCAATATTAACTGCCAAACTAAGCATAAACAAGTAATAAAGGAAACTTCCGAGTTCTCCTCTTACAGCATTGTTTGTTGATTTCCTATGTACACCTAGGATAGTTTTACAGAGTTTAATATTTAAAGATTCACCAGGTAATTTATCACTATGGTAAGAAAATTAGAATCATTAAGTTTTGTTAATAAACAAGGCGCCCAAAAAAACGGAACCAAAATAACGAAGGTGTGCTCAACCCTTTTAGCACAAATTGAATGGTCCCAATTGTTATTCATCAATCGAAGAAAGAGGTCAACACAGGTCAACTCAAGTGTTTAAATTTGAAGTTCTAATATCTGAAATTAACCCAATTTTTGTGGGATTAAAAATACTAGGAATGAAATATGATGGGCTAACAAGTTATAAAGAACGGGTACATTTTCTACGGGATATTGGGAGCAGCAACAGATGAAACACCGCAAATGTGTGATACCAAAATTCTAATTAAATATAGATTCTATATAGAAACAATGCCAGATGCGATTGAAGTGTCACACATCGTGTTGGATTGCTGCCTTGATCACCAAAACAGAATGCTACAATTTTCAATGGAATTCACCAAGATATGAAAGGAATTAATGTCTAAGAAGCCAATACGTAAGTTGTACAATGGTAGTAGTACAAAATAACAACATTATGTGGTTTAGACGGGAAATTCAGTCAGGGAGCGTTTTAGGTACTGTTATGCAAATTATGTTTTGATGAGGCCATGTGCTCGTGCGCCCATTCTACACTACATAGCCCTTCTAACCGTAAATGGGATCCATTTACGGTAGATATTTCGAACCACCCGACAACAATAATTTATTGACACAAATGGTGAGAGATCAAATGAGTACGATAACTTACCGTAATCATTGCGCTCATTCTCGGGAAGTTCTTTGTACACGCATCGCGTTTATTAAAGCTAGATCGGTGTTAATTTCACGTAGTTTGTGTCAAAAGTGTCGACTTGGTTTAATTTTGTTGAGACATTGCACTCGCTCTCGTCCATCCCCTGAGACTGTGCACACGTGGCTATAGACGATTTTGAAGTGCTAGCGCCACCGTGAGGCGATTCCCCAAAAGCACAATTTATACAGTCTGACGTATCGGATACGTAGTGTAAATTACATAAATAAAATAGCGCACGTCGGCTATCGATCTTCGAGGCACGTGGCAGGGACATGCCATACCTGCACAGTATTGACCGCTGGTTCTTCCATTTTATATAAGTTCCTTGGTACTCGCGTTTGAAAATAATAAATCCTCAATTATTGAACACGTACGAAGCGGCGTCAACTATGTTAGTGCGATCCGAGGGACGGGGACATAGGCTACATAGAAAGTAGTTCCGGATAGGTAAGCCCGGGGTGGTTTGACAACGAAAGACTGTTATCAGCGGTAGATGGAACAAATTACAAGCTGGTTATGTATAATGCCTATTTTTCATTAAATGATATTATATTTATATTAGTTCTCTCTCTCCGTATATATATATAATATAATATATTATATAATATATACATTTATATTATAAATATACTTATATATTAATAAATATATATCTATATAATAATAAATTAATAATAGGGAGGCGACTATCTTCAAGCAGAGTGCTCAATGCTTGAAAGCAGAGCGAGATAAATTGAGCGCGATAAATTAATATATAGATAGTTATATATAAGGATAGATATAGATAAAGAAGAGATGAGAGAAGAGCGATAGAAGATATATATATAATGAATATATACTATCTAGTAGTATATATATAGATATTATCGATATATATAATATATATATTATATTATATATATAATATATAAAAATCTACAACTGGTATATTAGGGAGACAGGGGAATAATTCATTAGCTTATAATGAGCTCTTTATAGTTATTTAAATTAATATATTTCATATCCTTTGTTATTCTAGTGGTGACCCTAAATTTGAAATAAATAAGATTCATAACCTTTGACGGAATAAACCTGGCATTCTAAAGGAAACGTGAGGGAGACAGTAAATGTCTCCCTTAAGTATTCATTAGTACATAACCAAAGATCAAGTGTCTCCAAAGGTGCGATATAGGGGGTATATATATATTATATATATATATATATATAAGGTATGATATATAGTAATATAGAGATATATATTGAGATAGCAGATAATGTATTTGCACCTGTTTGTCCAATAAAACCTCAAACGTTCTCGTAGTGGGTATACAACCGATACAGTGAAATTTGACAGAAGGCATATTTAAAAAAATCTCTCCCTGTCACTTTTAATTGGAAGTACATAGTAAACCACAAAGCATCTGTTTTTGGGAATTCCCCAACGTCGCCGTCCTGAAATATGCTTGAACATGTTTGAATAAAATTGATTATTGCCAATTCTTAATATTCTCATTTTTTTTTTTTTTTTTTTTTTTTTTAATTTTGGGGAGAAAAATTGAAAGCGGCATTGTGTACAACGCCCAAGCGCGACGAGATTTATTTGAATGGAAAAGGTGTCAATCACGCAGAGAAAGACCGTCTTCTCGGGTATACGGCGGCCCTGATTTCCCCGTTGTATCTGTGTCACAGGCTTCAAAGATATCATTGAAACTGGTACTTTGTGAACCCTGTTGTGAGAGACTATAAGCATTCAGGTAGTTCCGAAAACCAAATACCTCCGAAAAAACAATGGATTCTATGGATATGATGTTTTTGCAACAGAGGATATTTTGTTTTGTTAAAGCTTGTTTAAGAGAGCATCCCCTAACTAGGTCTACACCTTATGAACCCATTGCGACAATTTGAACGTTTCTATGGTAGTATGGGCTTTGGCATGACGAACGCCAGACATTTAATTTCCCACGCTGCGCTGTGGTGGCTAATTTAATATATGCACTATCATCAGCACTCCTACTTTTCGACCCGCCTTCATTCTTTTGTTGTACAATGCACAACGCGGTCGAACCTTAACGAAAATATAATCCCACAACATTCGATTCCTTTTTGAATATTGAAGTTTGCGCCGCCAAAATTAAGTGGGGTGTCATATAAAAAGCACATAGCAGTACGTCGATAATTTAAGATATTGAAATAACAGAAATATCAACAGCCATTGTTTACTTTCCCGGGTTTTTATGTACTTCTTCAAAATCAAGCACTTACTGACACGTGGCGCGGAGTGATATGTTGGCCACTAAACACGTGTTGATGCAATTCTTGGTACCGCCTCTTGTCTGCCCCAGTAGACGCTTCTGCTGTAAGTTTTGTACTGCTATGCAGGTTTTAGTGAATCTGTGGGTATAGCCATTGCATGCATCGCATGACGCTGGGGATTTTCCCGAAGAATGAGTAACCATCTTACTAACCCGACTTTTGGCATGCGAAAATCGGAGAATTAAGAAATGAAAAAAGCTTGAAAACCTACTGAAGTTGTGAAATTCAACACAATGTGGCAACGATCATCTGGACTTTTAACATTGGTAGTGTACTTGGGGGAAATGAAAATCGGGAGTGATATTTCGTGCATTTTTCTACGTCCAGCTGCACAGTCGTTTATCTCAAGCAAAAATGTAATTTTATGCATCCGAAACTAAAAGACGTCCTGGAAGCCATACCGCACCAATGCGACCACTGAATGGGCATTATAAATTTAGTACATACATGTGTTGACTTATAGGACTATAATCCGATGAAATATAATCACAACTGACCAACTTCATCAGTGCATGTATACACAACCACCACTGAGTGTTTTGTCGATCTCTGGCCAGCCCGGGCTGGCCGGGACATTGGGATTACTTTCCATCGTGCGCAAGTGTCGGTTTTAAGTGCGGCGCAATACGTACTGCGCATGTGAAGGGAATTCACAATCGAATTCAATCATCCGCATTTACCGCGAAATTTGTAACCAGTTTTTAACACATGAGTGATGTATATCTTCCCAAACTTTGAAATACCCTATCTCTGGACTGGAAAACGGATGGATTTCTATCAACAACAGGATTTAAAGGTTAAGTTATGCTCTACATAATGGGTTCTTTTTTATTTAATTTGGGAAAAATATATATTTTTTATAGATCACTAATCTAAGCCAAAGTCGTCCGAGCGCTTCTCTTTTAACAAAATTGACTAAATGCCGTTTTAAACACGAAGGGGTTTCTTGGATTTTTTTGTGCATGTTTTGGTAAATTGCTTCCGGAAGAGAATTCTCTACGTACCATTTCTGTCTGTCTTTTACGTCATTGATTTCTGGGATTTCTGTTGTGTGCACCTGGCAGTGTCACTCTTCCTCACGCGAAAATCGATGTGTGTTGCCGTATTTCATGGACTAGTCAGACATGGGAGCCAAGAAATCACAAATTTTACCGTCGTCATTGTTTTTAATTAAGACAAAGCAAGGGTTATTTTCTGAATGTTAGGAGGACGATTTCAATTATCCATTATTATAGACCTAGCTCACTCTTCACTTTTTGGGATAAGGCCAAACTTTTTTTTTTTTTATAAACATAGGAGGCACGCAGCCTAAATACCAATACCGCATCAATTAGTTTTTTTGTATGGGCTTGGCCTGCCGTCTGATATGTGTTGGAAACGGATTTTGTTCATCCGTGGTGTGCATTTGTTTACCGTGTGTACGACCTTTAACTTCATTTATCTTCCGGTTTCATTTGGGACTTCAATTCTGCTGGGTGAGAAATCGCTCCCTCCTATTTCCTTTCTTCTTTTCCTTCCTCAGAATTACAATTTGTGATATCAAATGTAACAAAATGGTATGTAACAGTAAATGTAAGCATTTGCAAGATTGACATAAATGCATGTTTGAGTCATATTGTCGTATTTTGGTCTCTGTAACCTGACAAATTGGATGTTCATTCAATACCGTATGTAACTTCAATACAACGAACTGGGACATGAGAATCAGCTGTTCGATAATGACCCCTGCTAATGATAAAAAATGGTTCGAATGTCCCTAGTTACTAGGACTAGTTTCAAACCCCACCTTTATAATAACTACATTTTAAATAAACCCACCCTTATATGAAAACTATTTGTCTCTGTAACCTTGTCAAAGTTTGAGTTCATTCAATACCGTAGTCACTTCAATACAACGAACTGGGACATGAAATCAGTTGTTCGATAATGCCCAGTGCTAATGAAATGGATTCGAATATGGTCCGAGTTACAGGACTAGTTTCAAACCCACCCTTTTAATAATACAGGGTTTTAAACCCACCCTTATATGAAAACACCCTTTATACCGAGAAGTCTAACCCACCCTAAGCCTTTTGCTTTTGCGAGGGAAACGGCGAACCCGGTATCAGTATCGTACCTACACCTAATTAGACCAATTTATCATACAATTAAAGTCCATTGCTCGTCAATATTTGCAAGGGCACGTATGCCTATATCAAGTCACAATATTACTATATGATCTCCAGTTTTTTTCTTAGGCTTTATTATGGAATCTGTTCAGAGTGTTTTTGGTTCCAAAATGCCTAGACTCAGGCATTCCCTATCATTAATTCAGTGACATGATCCTAGGCCCATAGCAAAGACTTCGTCAGAACAAGTCAGAAATGAGTCTGAGTTTGAAAACAAAAATCAAATTATACACCTGTCAGTTGTATGGCGCGCTATGCGACCCCCGGGAAATGGTGCGTCATTTGTCCAATGTGAGGCGGATTTTACCTATACAATGACTCACCCTGTGTCTCAATATGGACTCATCCTTTGCTTACAATTGAGGTACTTGTCCAAGACTTTTTTGTGACGCACCATTCCTTGATAATGACGAACCATTTAACTGTCCTATGACGCACGTCTGCCATGACGAACTGCATGAACTGATTCGAACAATCGCCCGAATGATCCGGCGGCACCGGTAAGCATGGGCATCGCGGCCCTTTTTGATATCGTCCATCGCGGCTAACATATCTGCATATCGCGATATTAACGATATAATCTTGGCTTAATAAATTCCCATTTTCGACCTCATATGACCATTTAAACCATTCCAACAACTGACCTCTAAACCTTCTTTACTTAACCTAAACAACTTGCCGTTATACTCGGCAAAATTAGATCCATATTTTCCAAAATACCTTGTAAGTTTTGACGACATTCCTGAGCATAATCACTTAAAGACAACTATCAGTGATTTGAAAACTATTTTGAAATTGCAGTATAGCTTCAAGTGAAGGATAGTCTGTAGAAATTCTCATAAGTGTTTACCTTTTCAGCTGGTAGATTGACAGAAAAGGAAGAAAACGGCAGTGTTCCAAGATACAATTCTCTATTCAATTACGTGTTGTTAAAGTAAGTGTCCCGAACGGAGCTAATGACTAAATCTCTGATTCTGTCCTTATTAGTTTGCTCTGGTCTTAATCATTTGCAGGGTATTAGGATACCTGGTTTAACTTGTTACGATCATGTAAAAATCTGATTTTTTGATGATTTTTTTCGATTTGCTGATTAAATCACGGTAGTGTCCTTTAATTTGTCCCCGCCAACTCCCTTTTTGGTCCCCCGCCACTTCTGTTGGCGAAGGGGGACTATCGAACTGCTCTTCGTCCGGGCGTGTGGTGGCCCCACGCGATTCTTTTGGCTCTAAGCAAGCGTGGGTGTCACCCATCTTCGCAACATAATGTATCTCAAGTACGCGTTGTCCTGGATCTGAAGTGGGTCAATGTGTCCAATGGTCAAGGTCAAAATCTGGTCAAAATGGAGGGTCAAATATGGGCAAAAATAGGGCTAAAAAACTCGCTATAATAACGTTGTAAACACGATATCTTTTTGATTGAGCAAGTATGGGTGTCCCTCTTCGCACCAATAGATGTCACTCAAGCTGCGGATGAGTTCGGAGGAGGGGCATGTGGCATTGGTCAAAGGTCAAATGGGGTCAACAATAGGCAAAATGGAGTTAAATTGTCGTTATACCTATTCCTGTTGTGGTAGGATGATGAACTTGGTGGGTGTGGTCACATTCAGTGCCGAAATTTTTAAGGTCATTTACGGTCCATACGAGGTCATCCCAAGTCAAATCACTTAACATGTGCTAGGAGATGAAAATTGGTGGGTGTGGTCAATTCAACATTCAGTACCAAAAATTTGAAGTCATTTTCAAGGTCATCCGAGGTCAGTCAATCCAAGGTCAAATCACTTAATCTGTGG